>JAUZND010033460.1:9630-22460 GCA_034780555.1 Coelogynopora nodosa
GTGAGAAGAAGATGAAGTGAGAAGAAGATGAAGTGAGAAGAAGATGAAGTGAGAAGAAGATGAAGTGAGAAGAAGATTAAAAAGAGGCCCCTGCAGCGCAAGAGGGGGCCCTCTTCAATAGCCTCCCTATATTGAGGGGCCCCTTCATATTGGGGGGGGGGGGGGTTCGTTCGCACCCAACGACTCACCTGGCTACGCGAATTGTATTATAGTCTGTTGTTCTCTAACTACTAGTTAGATAGTCAGATTGTTCAACGAGGTTGACACCTGAGTTATTGAAGATTTCAAACACTGAATAATGTTTCCTGAATAATGATGTACAAATATATGTACATATCTCTACTTATAATAATGGCATTGATCAATTGTAAAATTCTATTCGGCAAAATTCGCATAACTTCGTGAAATATAATTAGATTAGCATAATTTTAACTGATGTAAAAATAAAATTCATAACTATTATTAAATATAGTTAGTTAATCACATTTCTTGAAAACACCAGAAATATCGTTTTATACTAAAGATATATTGTACATACTTCGCTTTGTTTTGTACTGTATAATATAGCAAAGAAAGACAAGTTCAAAATTCGATATTAGACGCTAATGATACTTTTAGATACTAAATATATACAGTATAAAAATGAGACCCATTGCATTCGAAACGGTGAAATGGCAAGATTTGTGCATTTGTATAGCAAGTATACATTATTGCGTCATTCAATACGGGTTGTAACAATTGCTACCAGTAATTACGCCAGGTAATGAACAAAAAACACTGTCGTTCTAAATGTTTTCCATAGACAAATGTAGAGTTTGTATGTAGTTCAAAGACACTTAAATTACATAAACAAATAATTGGTTACTATAATGTGTGTTGCTCTGTCGTTGACAATATTGCTGCTAGTAAACGTGTGATATACACACATCACATATTAAAGATGCATACTAGAAATAGTCGAAGTGTTTTTACCTGTTCCACATTTAAATCGGAAAAAAGAGTTCCACATTCTAACACCAAGAATTAAAAAAAACAACCTCGAGCTAATCTTACAATGTACCGCTGGCAGAAGGATATAAAATTTTATGCTAAAAGCACTAAAAATAGAGCCATCTGCAACCGTTTATACCTATTAATTGCCACCTAGTAATGAGAACACCTATTTTTAGTCTTTAAAAGCACATATAAACCTTTGCACGACAAAGAAAAAGCCAAACCGGGAATCCAGCATCATCAGCAGCAGCACCAGCTATGTACACCACAACCTACAATACAGCTGTCTTCAGCTGTATCACGGTACTCTCCTTGCTAACCAATCCTTGGCTAACGACGCCGGTGCAAGCCGGGCCCATAGCGGACCACAGCAGCAGGAGGAGGCAGGCGGATTGCTCCACTACAACACCCTGGCAGGTAACGGAGGACATGAAGGCCCTGCTGGCTGTGGAGCAGCCTCCCATGTATGTCAATGTCGCCTACACTGATGCCCGTCTAGAGAATCAGAAGTTCCGTGAGTTGCGCAGCCTGCTTCTATTGATAAGGCTTGATATGTGTCTGTCTGTTCTGATTATTGCTTATATCTCTTAATATACATTGTATCGAACTACCTTTTTATTATAGAAGTCTTCAACGTTATAATTGTAAGACATGGCAGTATATTGCACTCAACCAATAATCCTTTTATATATATTGATTTTTTGTGCTATCGTGACCACCGGCTAGGTACTGGTTACTAATCTTTACACTGTAAATTAATTCCCTCTTTTGATAAAGGGACATTATGCTGCATAGTTTAAATCAAGTTGATTTTGTATTTTTAACTTCAATCAAACAACGCTATTTTGTTCTCTATAATAAATTATTTCTATATTTTTTGTAGTATTAAAATTCTGTAATTTTTTTCTCTCTTTTTGACTAAGAGTGTGTTGTGTATATTACTTCAAATAACTAAGTATTATACACAAAATAATTAGAACCGTGATTGTAGCTAAATAGATTGTCTGTCTTCCATTTTTTTTGTTTGTCTCCCCCCGGAGATCACCCCCCCCCCCCCCCCCCGCCTTTTCTTGCCAGTTCTACAATTTCAAAATAACCTCACTCTCTCCTCCTGCTGCTGCCCTTTCAGAGAACAGCAAGCGTGCCTTCTGCGAAGACAATATCATCTTCGACGTCAAACTGGATCGTGAACCGGCGGTTCTCAAGACAAAGACCTGCCAGAACCTGAAGGTCTGCCAACCCGTCTACATGACTATTCCGGTCAAGCTGGCAAGGTGTGATTTGCCCAATTCGCGCGGTTCAGTGCGGTATGTTCCGGCCACGGAAACCTTCACGATCAGCTGTAAGCAGACGGCGGCGGTGGTATGATGGGACGGGGGTGGACATGACAACAGCATGTGGAGATATCGAGTGCAGAGGATGACCCTCCGGGCTTTCAAAGTAGTTTAGTATTCGAGTGTAGAAGGCTTCTTGTAACTTGTATTTGTTAGTTGTTTTTCATTTTTATGTATCACTTTCATTTAATGAGAGTTGTCATGTGTAGATATGTAGATTATAAATGTACGTCGGAGTTGAGCAACGCAACATTTGCCTCTAGTATTATTATAGTACAAATAATCAGTTAGAAAGCCAATATGTATGGATTGTTCTTGATGCTTTGAACCGATTTTCTTTTGCTTTTGTTTTACCATTACCTATTTGTTATTGTTTTACATTTACATTTCTATTTCTATTTAAGTTTACTATTGTTTTACATTTTCTATCTATTTTCCTGTTTATGCTCATCATTTTTATAAAATAAAATTTCTATTTTTTATATCGATCACCCTTTGTTACATGGTTAATGGTGTTTCCAAACTATAGTTTTTTTTAAACATTCGAATATTAAATCGAACGGTGAAGATTTTGATTTAAAAAATAAACCAATAAAAATATATAGAGCGTAATATTTCCCACGGCGCGTATATCCGAAATAAGATGATCATGACGTCAGCAGTTAAAATTGGTTTGAAAGAAAAAGTCTTGTTATGAAACAGTAAATGGTTTTTTACAACAACAAAAAAGGAACCTGAAATAATTGGGTGTTCCATTTTAAAAATCCTGGTTCTAACAGGACACGGAACTTTTTTTAATGGTCAACGAAAGTGCACTGGGATTATAATGTGAAATAAAAATAAAAAACATTTCGTCAGAATCTGATAGGTAACTCAAGCGTGCTTGAAACTATAGAAACTAGACAAAATTATTTAAATTGAAAAATTGACTTTTTTTAATGGGACCGTTTTTCTTGTAGTATTCGACTTGAAAAAATGGAAAAAACGCACCGTATAAAATTATCTATTAGGTAAATTTTCACTTTAATGTAATAAAATTAAAATGGATATATAATAAGTAAGCACTAAGCGCAGAGCCTGTACAAACAGCGGAGAGACAGAGCACTACCAGTTTCGAGCTATTCAGCTCTCATCAGGTACCCTATAGTCTCCCTACTGATGACTGGAATGCAAGTAGTACTTATTAAAAACCCAAACAATTTTTTCATAGAAATGTGAAATTAATATATATTCTTATATAGAATTAAAGAATAAGTTCCAGAAAAAGTTAAACGTTTTTATCTGATATTATACATATGTAATAACATTAGAATATATTGTACTCCAAACACTCTTTTACGTTCAATAAAAAAACACACACACTTCTTTATCAGTAAACTGATATAAATCATTATTAATAACTGTATGCTCGCTGACAGATTTATTAAAATAATTTATCAGCGTCATCACCAGTCTAAAAGCAATATATGGTATAGATACATAGATAGTATATTTAATGGGTATTATCTTATTTTACAAAAGCAAATATTGTGAAGTTTCAAAAAATAAAAACGACCTTCGTTAAATAACTATGTTAAAATATATTCTTTTTAGGTGCACGAGATTTACAGAAAGAAGAAATATTTGAGCCAATAAAATAGAATAAATATTTGGTTTGTAGAATATATTAAAATTAACGAGTGAATTAAAAAAGCATATCTACTATAAAAAAATAATATACATTATATATTTACTACGTTTTATAGACTATTTAACAAACGGATAGAATAGGCTACAACATTGGGAGGAAATTATGCATTTCGTAAACTATTTAAAGTCATTTTGAGAAGGAAATAGCTATAAACCGTAACGTAGCAGCCTACGAGAATTTAGATAACATTTAAAAGTAATTCAAATTTTTGCATTAAAAACTAAACACTATTTGAGTGGAAAAAATGAAAAACTTATATCAGAAGAACAATAATTTATTCGAATTGCATATTTCATTTTTAGAAAATTAATTTAAGATTTTGAAATATATCTCAGCTTAAATCAAGGTATAATAATATGGTATAATTAAAATACTACTTAAAATACAGTATAAATTAATTAACATTTATTATACACATATTTTAAAAATGTTTGCGTAACGTAAATTGATACAGACAACAGCAGCTGCATTCAACTGAAAATGATTCTAGTTATATGTCATTTAGATTCCCAATCCAATCAAAATGTTCATAAATATGCGAAGTATACGTGACTAAATACGTTGCAGAGTAGGTCTGTCTACATAAAACACGTTGTAGAGTAGGTCTGTCTACATAAAACACGTTGCAGAGTAGGTCTGTCTACATAAAACACGTTGCAGAGTAGGTCTGTCTACATAAAATACGTTGTAGATTGAGGTACTCACAGTATTTAAAAAAGCACAGTTGTTATGAACAAAGCAAATTATCGCAATTAAAGTTTATGGATTTTTTTTGTCTGAAAGAGGTTTCGACATCTTATCGGAAGTGATGAGTTTTTAGGATAAAAAATATAAAAGTTTTATAATCTTTTAGAGCTTCATAAAACCAAGTCTAACAACCTAAAATGATTATCAGTAAATGAAGCATATTTTTAAATATGTTAACTATAGCAATATATGGTAAAATATACATTAACACACGGGCATTTGTATCAACATCAAGTAGACTTTGAAACGTTACAATAGAGAAAAAAAACAACTCTTTCTTAAATCGACCAAAACGAGACTGAAACATCAGTGTAAAATGTATTTAATGCTACAGCAGGGGCTACAATGTCTACAAAATAACAGCTATTATATATAGCAATCTATGATGACTACAGTATTAAACGAGTTTATACTCAAAGAATCTCATTTTACAAACCTATATGGTTCAATGTGGCATTGACTGGTAGTACAAAGAACTGCTAGATTCACAATGATAATATTGTGTGCAGCAGAGCGCCTATAATTTGATGAGATCCAATGCGGTCAGTCACGTATGCATTTCATTGACGTCAGCGATGTCAACTTAGCCTAAAGACTTTGTCCGCATTAGATCAATTCTGATGAAATTTACATAACCAAGAGACTCAATTCTTATACTTACTTGGGTGAGTGTGACTTACCGAAGGATGTATTACAATTATACTATAGTCTGTAAATCACGTCACATACATTCATTGCCAATTAAAGCACCAAACTAAATATTAGACGGCTAGTGCATATACTTTCTATAGTAAACAAATGCAGCATAGCGTTTCGTATAAACTGTCTATATGTAAATAATCTATTTGAGACTGTTTTCAGAGGAATTTAATTTTGTTATGAAAAACATGGCCTATTAGGGGGGCGAGGTCCAATATACATACATTGATGAAAGCGGGGCCAAAGATCACAACGGCGCATTGGGCTTTGAGCGAATTGATACCATGGCTAAAGAGATATGGATATAATATGGACGACATATGATAAGTGGGGCATAAAATATATAACTGAGAGATATTTAGTGTTATTATAATTGAGTTACACAGATTTTGACACAGTTAGAAGAAGGAATTGAAGCTAATGGTTGGAAGCAATTGGTTCCCATATCCAATTCATCATCATTTTAGGTTGGATGAATCTAGCCTATGCCAGCCCCCAGAAGCAAAGGATAAAAAATACAGAACTGAAAAGACCTTTTTAGATTAAAAAATAATTAAAATGACAACAAATTCTAAAAAGCTGAACAGCAATTAAATTGAATTTGAAAATTTTCCTAAAAATAAACTAGTCTGATACAGATTTTAATAATCCGCATAAAATGTTATCCTTACGATACCAATATCATTATTATTATCCCAATACACTTTAGTACTTATAAAAGGAAAAGATTAAAAAAGATGACAAAATAAAAAGGTTTTAAAGTCCGTCTTCTAAAAGTCACATGTTCGACGTAATATAAATTGATCTGCATTAATTACAGCACTACTAACTTAGTAGTATATATTGTATATTAGAAATAGTTAAATTATCGGTACGTTCGAAGTATGAAGCCAAGGTAAATTGATTAATTAATTATCTAAGGAAACTTAATTAGAAAATACGATATAATATATTTAGCCCTAATATTGAACATTGAAACCTAAAATTCATGGAATCCATATTTAGAAAAAATGTAATGCATGATTTATTTATTGCTAAAGAGGATAAAATTGGTTAATCTTCATCATTATTTATATCTTTTATTTATTTTCGAGTTTTGTTTGAAACTATTTGCTAACAAATACGACTAATCGTCGTAGCAAATTATATTAAAAATACTCAAATTCTTAAATAAATTTCAAAAGGTAATTATAAATATTTAATCACACCGTTCAATCAAAGTCCGACAATAGATATTGCTATTGAACAATTTCTGAACCACAAAGACTAACGAGATGAAGCCTCAACTTTTCATCATTATTTTATCAAAACTATATGCGCAATAGGTTCATTCAAGTTTATTTAAATTGTCTACTTTATGCTGTAGTAATAATATTATTTAACAATAACAAATAAAAGTATGCGGTTCATATAAATTCAAAAAATACTTGTAACTATTTAAATATCATAACATATATTATGTAGCATTATTACTATAGTAATATAATTTAAATTAATAATGTATTTTGAAATATTGTTATATTTATAAAAAAAATTTTTTTTTTAATTAAAAAAATTAATTAATTATTAAAGAAAATATTCTAAAATAGCGACATTATTATCCCCATTTTATGGATGTCGAGCCCCCTTAAACATCTCGATTGATTTTCGGATTCATTTTGCTCCCCTGATTTTCCTGTCAACGTATACGATAGATTTTTCTAACACTAGTGTTAAAGTAAAAAAGGAACAATGGATGGCTTAAAATGAATGTGTTTCTTAGTTTAAGATTTACAATTTAAACAAGGTATGCCTTGCAGATCTCGTACCTCGAGATCTGCAAGGTTTATATCGAGGTATTCTTAGAGATTTACCAGATAAATCTCGTTTAAATAGTAAATCTTAGAGATTTCTACACTGAAGTTTTTGGTTCAGTCGCCATATCACACAGCTTATATGTTAATTCGTAAATGACATATTGCTACTGTAACTTGTTTTAGTATGTTCGCAGTTCTCGACACCATTTGTTTTTATTATATTAATATTAATACTATAATGTCTGAATACATAGTTAGTTGGTATAAATAACAGCAGCAAAAATAAAAATCGACTCTATACTGTATTCTGCTAATGCAGTAACAGTTGTTACACATTTCCGAATAAGCAATGAACACTTTCTGTAGATATAGTAAACTATAGTAAGGTTAAATAGAGGTTAATAGAGGTAAGGTTAAATTTGAAATTATCACGCGCATATTTGGTAACCTTCCACTAATGTAGGACAAAATTCAGTAACGCAATAGTTATAGTAAAACGCAAATTGCGCACATTAATCTGCGCTTGTAATGGAAGAGATGCTTATTTAATAAGGCGATTACATTTATTTAGTTCACCAGAATTGATGGTTGCACCATTATTGATTTATATGTTGTATTTATTTTTACCATGCGACAATATAGTTACCGGCACATACAGTTACAACTCGCACGACCAAAGACAGTTTATGCATATCATGTTTTGGATTTCCCATGCAGACCTATTTATTGATGCCACCTGGTGGAGGAGGTCCTCCTCTTATCCACAGGTACGCTCGAACATTAATGCCGTATTCCTAATGAATTTTGCATCAATTGTTTTTGTGAGGACCCCTTGAAATTTTAGGGGGTTACTCGAATCACCCCCACCTCAAACCGGCACAAAAAATAAATACTGATGTTATTAATTTAGCGAAGTGTGTTTTTCGCATATGAAATCACATTGGAATTTTTAATCACTATGAAGAGTCAATATCGACCTGTATATAACGAAATCTAAACCATGATTCTCGTTTGAAAGTGTAAAATTAATCAAATTAATTTTAAAATGTCAGAAATATTGCATTTTACTTACAATGTAAAAAAGGACATAAAATCGACCCCACGGTCAACTATGTCCGATCACTTTGGAAATCGGAACTAAATTAGAATTTTATTTAACAAAAATCAGATATTGCTAGGACTGTGTTGACGCATGAAATTTTCTTTCTATTCTGCCATACATACGGACCAAGGCAAATTGACCAAACTGATGTAGGCATTATCCACGGAATCGTTATCGACATAAAATATATATATTGGGAAAAAATCGTCCAATGAAATAAGCCAAGACATAGATGTACTAATGCGTCATCTGACAAGGCACAATGTACAGCAATGATATTTAGCGTTCGCAAATGGCGACAAAGCTGATTATTACATAATTATATTATTGTTTGCATGTCGAGAGATGGTCGGTGTGTGTTGGTGGCATATTTTTCGCGATAACTACAATATACTACTCCTTAAGTAACAACTTAAAATATAATAGTATAATATTAATTGTCACAGTCAAAAGACAATAGTAATAAATGATAACATATTTTAGGAGTTCATAACATAAAGCCGTCAGATTATATAACTGGTGAGTACACTATAGTACCAATCCGGAGGTATTGGGTTTAATTCCCTGGCTGGGTGAAGTTTTCTTTAACCGCCAATACGGTGTGTCTCAATGCTATTTGTTAAATAATGTCCATAAATTACTAATAAAATAATACATTTTAAACCATAAATATTTACTTTTAAGGCAACACTACTGAAATTTACACGAAAAAATTAGCCTCGTACAAGGTGAGGTTTGTTCACCCATTTCGATCTGTGTCAAGCAATTGTTCAATGAGAGAAAATATAAAATAATGTTTTTTCCATACGCTTACAAACCACATAATTATCTACATCTATCCCAACTATATAGTTAAAAATACAATATACTTTTACAGTCACACACTACCAAACTCCACTAAGACTAGACGGAGAACAGTAGCTCAAAAGCTAGCTGCTAATCCTCTCACCTCCTGCGGAATGATATGTCCGGTGAGCAACAGTGACCCCATCACGATGAGACAGGTTCCCCCGGTGAACAGGAAGACGGCCAGGCCAATTGCTCGGTAGGGCACCTCTGGCTTCATGGACGGCTGGATTGGGGGAATAAGAAGGGCCACCATAGCAAATAAATAAAGTGTTTCTAAAGGCTTTTCAAGTGAGAACTTATATATCCTATTTCTCGAACATGTAAGTTTTGGATTAAATAAGCTAATAAAAAGGTATAAATTTATCAAGTTGCTAAACATTTGGCTTACATCGAAACAGCTTATTACCAGTAGCTTCAGCGCGATGCAACTACGTATTTATATAAATATTGTATAATATGCTTGCGAGGTTATTTACAACTTCCCAGTTTGACTGTCATCCTATTTCATCAACATTAATAAATAACACTGTAAACAATTACTGAATATTTAATTTTAATTATAAAACTATAGTTTAGTTTAATAATATACTGTATAACACTTTATAAATGTATCCCGTGTTTTAAGTAGCCCAAACAGTTAAACTTTTTTGTGCAAAATAATTACATAATTTTAATAAAGATATTAAATTAGTAAGTTATTATTAAATTCCGAAAAATTAGGTTGGTTTTTGATTAAATAGTTTGAGATTAAGCTAGTTCACGGATTTTATTATCGACTATTCCAAAGAAAAAAAAGTTCACTCAAAAAATTATCAAATAGGTTAAAATAAACTAGATAATAAGTTGAAATAAATTATACAACAAAACATAATAAGATAAGTCAAAATTTAATTAACAATTTTTTATGATAAATAATTGTTTAAGTCATTTTGACGGCAATTCTTATATTGATATTATAATAAATGCTTTGAGTTATTTCAGCAGTCGAAAATATTGTAATAAAATATTCAAATATTTTTGGAAATTATTCTTATTAATATGTATTGATAAACATGAAATTCAATAAAATATTCGCTAACTAAGGAAACACAGTAAAATATACATAATATAAAATTAAAAAAGATACTAATTGTTCTACAGCTTATTAATAGCATTTAATTTAAATAAAATCGTTATCAAAATGTTTAGGTTATTAATTTCGCCCACCAAGAAGACTAGGTATATAATACATTCTGGCTTTATAGAATGACAATGAGAGTTCCAAGCCATGCTTCGAAGCGGATTAACATAAATGTTGCACTTAATGTCCTCAGATTTATTATTATTAATTGTTATTATTGTTATAATTGTTATGCTTATTATTAGTTAGGCATTGTACAAACCAAGTCAGTCATTAAAAGCGTGTGAGTAGACATAATCGATTATAATACACAACAGGTTGTTGAAAGTAAAATCCCGATGTAAAAAGATCAAATATATTTCATGACGAGCTTTCGGTCTAACTAGACCATACGTACCAGTTGCTTCATCATCCTTTACCTTTCCATTCCCAAAAGCACAACCACTTTCTTCACATCAGACATACCCACCAATCCAACTACACCCCTGATCTGTACAATGCATTAACAACACTCCCATACCTCTCAATAAAACACCCAAAGTACTCGGCGTCACATTCGATATAAAGTACACTTTTACAACAAACATCCACAAAAAGTGTGAGCAACGCCTGAACAGACTTAAATAAATTGCACATAGCTCCAAAAAATGAAAAAATACATTACTCTATTAATATGGTATATTTTAACCGACCGACTATTGAGGAATTATGTTATTGAAAGTCAACAAAATGGATGAATTATAATTATAATAATATAGTTTTGAATAATCACTATTAGATTGTGGCCATTTCCACTTGTTATATTATGTTAGCGGAAATAGGCATAATTAGGAATAACACGGAATTATACATAAAACCTATAATCGATGATGTCATTATTATCTCTCTCATTTGGAAGATGTCGTATGAACTGTTTATGATTAAAACCTATAATCGATTAGATTACGTACCGTATCTAACGCATATAAACTATCTTGCAAGTTACCCAAACATTATTTCTCTAGTTTAGACGACCGGCGGCGAAGAGGAATTTATTAAGCTTATTTTACAAAAGTGTCAAAATGGTTATTTGAGAACACTAAAGCCAAGAGAACAGTATTACGTAGATCTTGAATATCTGAAGCAACTGATAGGAGATATGAAAAAGAAGAATACCAATGACTATGAGCTTATTAAGCAGAAATGTGTTTTAAAAGTAAGAGGTTTGGACAGAATAATAAACAGGAAGAATGAAGCTGTCTTCATTTACATAGAAGAACTCTGGCATTATTTAAGCCAGATTCATTCCGAGACTGAACACGGTGGAACGGAAGGGACCGTATGCTTTATCGAGCAAAGGAGTTGAAGTTGGCAAATATATCGCGCGAATCATGTGAACTGTTTCTGTCATTCTGCGAAATATGCCAGAAGAAGAAGAAGCATATGAATGGATGGAAGAAACAACTCAAAACGTTGGTCAATCGGTTGCTCATTTGTACAGTTTCAGTCCTTATGAAGCTTTATTTGGTCAACCAGCGCAAATTGGCCTCAGCGTTTTTGCTACCATTCCGAAACAAATTCGAGACACAATTGAAACTGAAGACAAACTTATCGAGCTTTTGGAAGAAAATTTGGATCAACCAGTTGTCGGCGCAGGAGCGGGAATGCTGGAGAAGGCAGAGGTACAGAAGCAGACGTTGTATGCTTCTGTCACTTAGTTGTTATGCATAATTCCTATTCAGAATTAACAGGAAATATCCATAAAACCTAGGTATTATGCATAATTCCTGGCATTATATCGTATAGTTATATAATCCTAGTTATGCCTATTTTCGCTAACATATATATATCGCAGTTTAACAGTTAAAATATTTCTGAAAATATTGAAATGATGAATATAAAAACAATGTTTAAGTTTTTCATATCAATACGTTAAACTTAATTTATGTTTGATTAATGCTGGTATAGTTGATGTTTAAGTTTAGTTTAATAAAGTTTGCTAGGGTCTCAATGTTATTCAAAATCATAATATGAAAACATCCGAGACACTTACGATAAATTATGTTTTCTTTTGACGTCACAATTTTGTGTTCATTCTTTAAATTGAAATCTCTCACTTTGCATATCAAGTGAGAGCACAGTTATTATAATGGATTCCTAGGCAACGAAACTTTGTAGATAGACGAATTGGATATAACCAATTTTCTAAATATTTCGTACTCTTTTTCTCAAATATTAAGAAGATTTTGTTGTTAAGAGAATATTATGTCTGCACCTTTATTCCTTGAATAATGTCGATCTTTTTAATCAAATCATTACTTAAAAGTTCAACATTTCACGGTGTTCCTCGTGTTATGACCGCCCAATCACGATTGATGCGAACTCTTTGGATCCTGATGATCATTGTGTCGGCTTCTGTCTTCATCTATCACGTCAATTTACTCTACACAAAATATAAGTCTGAACCAATTTTTACGCGTGCTGAAATTCGAGGATCTCTATTCGAGTTTCCCGATATATA
>JAUZND010033471.1:0-22452 GCA_034780555.1 Coelogynopora nodosa
GGTTATCTTGAGTCCGTGTGTTTAGAGGGTTGGGGCTTTCGTCTCTCTCTCTCTTTCTCTCTCTCTCCTCTCCCTCCTCTCTCTCACTCCTCTCTCTCTCCCTCCTCTCTTTCTCCCTCCTCTCTCTCTCACTCCTCTCTCTCTCACTCCTCTCTCTGTCTCCCTCCTCTCTCTCCTCTGTATCTCTCCCTTCTCTCTCTCACTCCTTTCTCTCACTCCTATCTCTCCCTCCTCTCTCCATCCTCTCTCTCACTCCTATCTCTCTCTCCCTCCCCCTCTAGAATGACAATTCTGCCCCCGGTAGACAAGATGAAGGTCGTGATGGAGAAGATCAGCACCTTCCACAAGAAGTTTACTGCCCAGTACAAATAGACGTTGAGCCTAGCCAGCTTCTTGCCTTTCTTGGTCTCCAATGTGGAACACTTGATCTAACATCCTGACATATATTTAAGAAGCATGTGTTTTCTCTTTTATACTCTCACTTAAATGGGCTGTACCATAAGATAGCACAGTGCCATACGCTCACAGTATGTTTGGGGAAATGATGTTCATTAGGATTACACATTGGATTATTATCATGACAGTCTAGTATTTTTATAATAATATTAATAATTAACTGTACTCATTTTATAACTGTATTAATTGTATTCGTGTGCCAGGCTTCACTTGAAACAGTGCATTGAATAAATTGCGTGTTTGTGAAACAATTTTTACTTTTCTTCAGTTGCTTTGATGTGTCATTTGGTGTTAGCTCAATTTGGATTCATTATTGTCACCCTGTGTGTCGTGTCTAACATTCCTTTTTGGAGACATTGTAGAGAAGGAAACCTTTTCGTTGACAAAACAAAATTTGTCTTTCTATTCTGATCATATTTTAAATAATTGTATGAATCGATAATCTTAAAATGATTTTCAAATTACAAAAATCAGAATCATTGTATTTTTTATTGATTTAAAAAATCAGCTCTAAATGTATGACCTGAGATTATTTTGTTTTTGTCCACAAAGTATTTTTTACACTTGTCAAAAATCGGTACAATCTTCTGTTCACATAGTTGTCTAACCTCTAACAATATCTTTTTATTAATGCTGACTCGAGCATAGAGCTATACTTACTCGAGTATCCAGGTGTTCTCTGTAGGGTCTGTGGCTGTACGTTGAGAAGAAGTGCGCCTGATCTTGTGGGAAACTGGTACTAGTTGAGGAGTTGATGTTGAAGACCTACCCTAGCCACTTGTTAAATAATGATAATTACTTATGTTTGATAAGTAAAGAAATAAATTCGACATGAAAATTGATTGATTGAAGTTTCTAAATATGGTTACTATCTTAACCACTCGTTCGTGGAGAGGGGGGTGAACAGTGTAATGTATGACTCCGGTTTTTTCTCTCTGGGGCTAATATACTTTTATCTAACTAAAAAATATAACAAATACAATTTATAATATTTTAGCATACCAGAGAAAGTGGCGTTTTTATCGAACTATTTTATACCCCCCTGTGTTTTCTTACTTGCTTGTTGATATTAGGAGCTAAAACTTGCAACATAAATATAGAAAAAGTAAGTTTATCGTAAAATATATACATTTAACTTGAATAATAGAATTAATTATTAAAAATTAATAACAACCAATTAATTTTTTTTATCAAATATAATTTATACTACTTATAAAGTATAAGTAGTTTAGTAATAAACTATACAAAACTATTATAGATCTTGTAATCCGTAATCAAATTCAAATAGAATCAAGTCAATTGGTTGTATTGATCAATTAGAATATTTGGGTCAATATAATGCATTATATGATTTTTTTCCCATAGTTTTCTTGAACTGTAGTTTATGATGTAATCAGATAAACATGATATAATTGATTAATATTTTTGAAAATAAAAATAGCTTGAGCATTCTTTACATAGAAGGTATGTGTATACAAAATTTCAGCTAAATTGGACGATAGGAAGTTTGTTTTTCCACCCCACCTCTACAGTGTAAACCCCACAAAATATGTTCACGGACGAAAGGTTAAATTGAAAAATGTAAGTCTTAATGATATCTTTTCGAGAAAATTATTGATGTTAAGTTTTCCAATATACATACACCTATAAAAATCAAATTTATCTATGATTTTTATTGTAAATAAACATAGTTGTAGGCTCTGATTATTTCTGGTATGCCCAATTTATAAATGTAACACAACGATTTGAATTTTTTTCCCCGACATTATTGATTTTTGAAGTGCATACGTATGGATATATGAAAAGTTAGGATTCTAATTGTTTATGATTTGCTGAAGTAAAAAATGTAAAAATATATTGATTCGAAAATCGTTAAAATGTAATTTGACAATTTTTGTTTATTTCTCGTACATGCTGGTTTTGAAAACGTAAAAGTGATAATGTGTTAATATAGGCTTTTCGAGGTATTCAATATCGTTCTTTGCTATATCTATATATTATAAAAAGAACAAAAAGTCAGTAATATTTGAGAAATTTCGTAGCATTGCTTGCTGAGTATATCATAAAAGTTGCAAAATCGTTAGTATCGATTTTTTCCTAAAGCTGTATCATTAGAATATTTAAATTGTTAGCGTTTTTGAATGCGTCATACCATATATTATCAAAAACTTCAAAGACATTTGATAGATACTTTTTATTTATACAATAATAATTATAGTAATTTCATTGTAATGTCCATCTTGAGAAACTCAAGTCTGTAATATTGATTTTATCAAAATACTTACTACGCTAAATGATCTCCCTTTAAACGTTTTTGAATTCAAAACATTATACATAATTTGAAACTACAATGAAATTTAATGGATCCATATGGAACAACATATTAAAATATTAATTGTATCAATTTTCTTCAAAATTTATCGTTAAAATACTCTAATACTAAAGTTTTTGAAATTGGAATTTCAGATTTAGGCCAAAAATGGAATGTTATTTGACGGATAACTTTTATACATCCTAAAAATGTATCGACATTAATTTTTACATCTTTGAATTTGGTTTACATAGCTATATATATATATATATATATATATATATATATATAATTTAAGCTATATTTAGAAACTGCAAGTAATTTTTGTGCATAATTATTTTTTAAACTTAATTAAACAAAACTTAACACAGCACAAAAGTTATCCTATACTATAACACACAAAACTGGGAACTGGCTTGTATCACTTACATTTACAGTTTTCAACTTGAACAAATTTACAGCAGTGTGTGTCATTAAGTATAGGCCGATATTCTCTATCCATAGGTCACCGAGAACATTTTTCACCATGAGTGCAAAAGCAGCAAATAAGAATGACTGAATTTAATTAAAACATAGATGTTCTATACATAAAAAATTATGTTTGAAATTTGTGTCTTTTTTTGAAATCATGAATTCTTTCTTTATTTTAAAGCACTATTCTTACTTTATTTCTAAATGCATTATAAATAGTTAGAAGATTTTTTAAAGAAATATACGTTGTATTAAAAGTGAACTTAAATTATTGCATTACTTTAATTCTACAATGCATGTATTATTTACAAATATTTGAAAATAACATATATAATTCCGAAATTAATTCGTTTTGGTGTTGTCGTACTGTTTTTTAGTTAGAGGACAAAGTTTGATATATATATGTATACATAGTCTAATACCAAAATATATATTTACTATGGATACATTAGTTTAGGTCTATGAAAATGCAGTGTATAGGTTACATCTTATTTTCTAAATAAAATTGACCCTGAACCATTAATTATGGAGAATATTTTAAAACAATTAATCGAAATTATAAAATAAATGTATTAAAATAAATAGCAGAACACATCACATGCAACATTTATAAAATATAAATACGAATAAAAGCCAGTGTAAGCAGAAGTCTATTTATACTGCCCAGTAAATCGTTCATGAAACCTAAGAATCTTCTCCAACGCAATCTTCAACTTTTCCATCGGTGGTATAATTGCCATTCTGGAAGGTGATAGTATAATATATGTATATTGTTTATTTATTAGAAGCACTTAGAAGCAATTAGACTGACAAGAAGCACTTTAAATAATAATTTAAGTGTGTTGTCCAGTGCAGTGTAAAATATTTAAAAAAAAGCTGCTTGAAAATATATGCAAGCATACATACATAATAATGATTTGTATTTAAAATCAACAAGGACTTTGAATTGAACAAGGGCCGAATCCACTCTTACTATACTACTAATATAAAAGATATTCATTTGCATGATTAGTCCTAGAAGTAACAACTGAAAGCTTATTTAGCAGGAGAGGTGGGGGGAGGGGGTGGCAAATTGCTCCACATCCATACAGTTAATTATTTTGTATACATTTAATACAATTCGGTGTAGTTTTCAAGGGGATTACAAATATGTAATTTTTAAAATTTAAATAAAGCTTTGTTACTCGCATGTCAGACAAATGTGTTTTAGGTCTGCTTTTGAAAATAATTGAAAATATGTTTATCCGTATAAGAGCCAAACATACTTTAACATTACATATAATAAGGATGTAAGCCATCATTGAAAGTTTCGGCACACTAGCTTTACTTTTTGACGCTGAATTTATTTAGAAATGTCTAAAAAAGACAATTGTTGGCTCATTCTAAGTCATGTTTTACTTCATTAAGTTTACCCTATGAAAAACTAAGTAGGTTCCACTAAATTAAAGCATCGGACACCAAAAATTAAAGAATTTGAATGAAAAACGAAGGATAGTAGAATGAAAGCCTCTTCTGAACCAGTTTCGCACAACACCTGAAATGATAAGTTCCCGATTTTTGACCAAATACCGATCCAGGCGCTACACAAACTCCGGCTTCAACCAGAAGAGTGTGACAATAGAAGAAATCGGGCTGCATTCTCCTCTTCTGATTGGCGATTAAAGGGGGGGGGGGAGAGGGGGAATAGAAAAAGTATAACCAAGTTGGAATACAATGAGACATGTGTTTTTCATTGAGTTTAATTGTAGTGCTGAATATCAGATAATATTTAACCTGAGAAAAAGTTAAATACTAGGTGGAAAAATAAAAATAAAATAGGGGTTCACAAATACAAATTGAAAGTCACAACAAAAAATACTGAATAAAAAAATATATATTTGAAAAATTCAAAACAAAACACAATAATAAAACCAAAAAATCTATTGAATTTAGAAATAGAAAGAATATAACAAAACCCGTTTTGACCTATGCAATTTTTCTTTTTTCTTTTTCTTTCATCTATTTTAAAAATGCCGTTTAGAGTCCGAAGCTTTAGTTTTATTATTTTAAAATAGTATAATATTTATTAAAAAAAATAAACTAAAGATTATGATTAAAAAACAACAAACAATTTCTTGTATAGCGCGTTAAGATATAGACAGGATCATGACTTCGACTTTCCACATACTCTACTTCCTTAGAAAACTCAGGTTACTTCCAAGTCAAGATCCTTGTTTAATTAAAACTATGAACACGGTGCTTTATCTCTTCTTCTTCTCTCTCTAGACCCGTGACTGATATTGTCTAATGGCTCGCAGAGCTGGCGGCCCAAAGGAGGTGCAAATGGGGCCCCGTATGCACCCCAATCAACGCTATCAGACAATCGATAAGTCCTACGTGCTCCAGGGGAGCCAGTTTACCAAACAGTAAGCTTCATTGTTATATAGAGAACGAATGGATGTGTGAAATGATAACTAGGAAGGACACGCGGTATTAAGTTGGCGATAATTTATTTACATGTATGCGCTTCTATTTTGACTATTTTCGCAAAAATATACGGTTCCCAAAATATGCCTAAATTTCTAAGACTAATCGTTCTAAAAGTAATTGTTCCAAGACTAATTATTTTAAGACTAATTGTTTTGAGACTAATTTTTCTAAGACTAATTGTTCTAAGGCTAATTGTTCTAAGACTAATTGTTCTAAGACTAATTGTCCTAAGACTAATTGTTCTAATACTAATTGATCTAAAACTAATTGTTCTAAGTCTAATTGAATTATTCTAAGACTAATTGTTCTGAGACAAATTGTTCTGAGACTAATTATTCTAAGACTAATTGTTCTAAAGCTAAATGTTTTAAAACTAATTGTTCTAAGACTAATTGTTCTAATACTAATTGATCTAAGACTAATTGTTCTAAGTCTAATTGTAGAAGACTAATTGTTCTGAGACTAATTGTTCTGAGACTAATTGTTCTGGGACTAATTGTTCTAATACTAATTGATCTAAGACTAATTGTTCTAATTTGTTCTAAGACTATTGTCCTAAGACTAATTGTTATAATACTAATTGTTATAAGACTAATTGTTCTTAGACTAATTGTTCTAAGACTAATAGTTCTAAAACTAAATTGTTATAAGACTAAATGTTCTAAGACTAATTGAATTGTTCTAAGACTAATTGTTCTGAGACTAATTGTCTTAAGACAAATTGTTCTAAGATTACTTTTTGTAATACTAATTGTTCTAAGACTAATTGTTCTAAAACTAATTGTTCTAATACTAATTGTTTTAAAACTAATTGTTCTAAAACTAATTGTTCTAAAACTAATTGTTCTAAAACTAATTGTTCTAAAACTAATTGTTCTAAAACGAATTGTTCTAAGACTAATTGTTCTAAAATCGTTATTGTTATCTGTTGTTGTTGTTTTCAATTTATTACAACGTTTTAAGAACAGTTTTTAATAGTTGAGAAATATTATTTATAATTTATTTGCAAACTCTTACTGCCATTATTTAGAAAAAATAATCACATTTTAATATGGATGGTGCGTAGTTTTAAAGTGAGACGTAATGTGACGTAACTTAACTATATTACGAAATCATTATTAATAATAACATAATCTATCATTTAAACTATCTATTTAATATATTATCTCATATGAGCTGAACGCGCGATATTAAAATGATACTATACAATATGTCAATCATTTTCTTTGTTTTAAAATTAGTGCTAATTAATCATATTTTATTAACAAGAAATATGCAGGCATTTTTTAAATAGTGTATTGCACGTACACATATTAGAATTAAAAATGTATGTAATTATAGAGTTTTTTTTATTAATATATAAAACAAATTCTGGAAAGGACAAATCTTATAAAATAATAGAAAGGGCAATCAATGTTGAAATTTTACAAAAAAAATAATACATTTTTGTATAATTAAGGTCAAATTTTACACTAATTTACATAAATATTACACCCTAGGGCGGTTATACCGGGCGATGGGGAGAATAATGATGAGATTTGGAACAAACTGGTCCTGGGCAAACTTAAAGATCTGCCGCCCCTGGCCCCATCGGAAGTCAGAATTTTTCTCAGTTCAACGTTTTCGGATTTCAAGGTATGTATCTAATGTATAGCCGCTCATCTTATTACTAATTTCAGAGCCAGTGACAGTTGAAAAATGACATGGACATGTTTAATCACCTTCTTTATTACATGCTGTACCGTATGTTCTGATGTTTACTCAAGTCAAAATACCAGATTGAAAATGTTTATTAATTAGAAACATAATGTTTTCACCGACAACTGCTACAGTTATTTATTTGTTATCATTTTTTACCGTATTTTAAAATAAAAAATGTCACATGACAATTTTGCATATCGAATTGATAAAATGGATAGAATTTTGAGTCTCATTTTGAAACAACAATCTGTATTTTACAAATAAGAAATAAAATATTGACTTTTAAAATGTTGTCCAATTAAAATAACAGGTTATAAAAGCGCTTTTTTCATATATTTATATAAGCACTCAATAATAAAAGCAATTTTATACGCATAAGAGTCTACTGTATATGACTTCATAGTGTTGTTGATTATTAAATAATAATTCTTTGTAATATTCCTCAGAAACAATGTAGATTCACATTACCACAGTTTGTTACAATAATTTCTGTCAGGAAACAAAACCCCAGCTAAACTTATGCATTAATTTAAAATTTATTTTTATAAAATCAAATTATCTATTTAAAAAAAGCAGATCAACATCGTTTAGGAATTGCAACAAATATGATTACCAATTTTGAACGGGAGCTACCGTTTTTTACAAACCAAATTACATCCCTCAAGAACTTTTGGATCTTTCAGAAGTATTTTGCGGATTTCGGAAACGACATAGCAACTTTCTTTATATATCTCTCCCTGATGATAATCTTGTAAACAGCCAGCAGTAGTGGGCACCAGACTCCCCTTAGCCCTCCCCCCCCCGCAACCCGTGTGTATCTCTGCCTCTACACGGTAACACCTAGACGGAGCGCAACCTGCTCGTGCAGCGAGCCTTCCCCCCCCTCAAGGAGATGTGCGCCGGACTGGACCTCGACTTCCGCGTCTGCGACATGCGCTGGGGTGTGACTGATGCCGCGGTCAACGATCATCTGGTCGAGAGTCTGTGTCTTCAGGAGATCCACAACTGCCGCCGGGTGTCAGCGGGGCCCTTCTTCATTGTGAGTTGTGTTTGTTGACGGGTGGGTGGGTGGGTGAGTGGGTCAGTTAGATTGCTATTTAGCGCCAACAGTTGTCGCAAGAGAGGATGTCAGAAGCACTGAGAAGGTCCCTGAGTAGTAGGAGATATGTCGACTCTGGATTAAGCCCCCCTCCCCCCCGGGGGAGGGGGGATGGTCCAGAGTCGACATTTCTCCTACTACTGCTTTTGAAGAGGTGTGTTTTCAGTTGTGAACCAGCGCGGCACTTTTAAATAAATTATTTGTACTAACGATTAGATTGTTATGAATAATCAGAGCTGATGTGAAAGGAATCCTGCCATTAGCTTAACATATTTCCAAAAGGCATCGAAAATATCGGATTTCCTTCATAATATAGAGTATGACATTTTCGAAACGAAAACAAATTTTATAGATAATTTAGTTTTTGCTGACAGGTGAATTTGATTTAAATATTGTGAAAATACTTAATATGTTATAATTAGAAAACTACATGTTGTTTATGCGGGATCAATATTCTACGATGCCTCTATTCCTTTCGATAACGAATGAGCAGTCGTCCCGACCCTCTTGTTACCTCCCTCCTCCGTTCAAAGGGCCTGATCGGTGACCGCTACGGCTACCAGCCAATACCACACGAGATCCCCACCGGCGACTTCGAATGCCTGCGCGGTCTGGCCCTCGAAGTGGCGCCCAATTCGGTGGTCGTGTTGGACGAGTGGTACCGCGAGGACACCAATGCTGTGCCCCCCGTCTACCTGCTGCTTGTGAGTGGAGTGTGTGAGATAGATGTGGATGAATCTGTGTTGCAGTCATCGTTTCCTATCATAATGATGAAATATTCATACATAAATCATATTACAGCACGATTAAAATAAAATAAGGCCTGACAGAAGTGCAGAGTGACTACGAAATTAACCATCGAGGGTACTTCAAAAAGTGTCCCGCTAATAATATCCCGCAAATTATGATAAACCTATTATGTCCTATCTCTATCTATTATCTCTATCCTCATCGCCCATATCTCGTTCCTGCGCAAGAAATATAGTATGCTCATATCAATCAGTATCACGATGATCATATAGCATAACCATACGTCTAGACAAATACCGCATGCCATAAACATTTCCACTGTACAAATTAAGTAGGTTGCAAATATTTATCGGTTGAGAGTTCAATGGGATACGATGTGAAAATATCAATTCAATATAATGTATGTACTTAATTTAGGATTTTCCAAAGTATTCCAAAAATATTCGTTGTTGATTGGTCAAGAAGATGAAAATTTTAAATTTATAATCAATGGAAGGGAATGCTATAATTAAGTATATTTAAAATAAAAAAACTTTAGTTATTATGTTTATTATATGTTAATTATGTTAATTACGTTCATATTATGTTAATTTTGGCGCACTTATTATTGTAATTAGGAGTATATTTACACTTGAACGGTCATTTGCCATTGCAGTAACTTAAACCGATTAAATCAATGAATGTACATTAATGAGCAAACACTTTTTGTGGTTTATCTTTACATTGGACTTGTTCTAAATAGGCGTAAATAAAACAGTATAATTTAAGTCTAAAACAGACTATAAGTCACATGGTTAAATCCTTTATACACAATAAAATATGGTACTTCAGGACATTAAAAGTGGTCTCTGGCAAATGTTACGCCCTTTTTGCCACTTACGCCCCCCACTGGAAAATTAGCGAGCGACGAATTGTCTTTCACCTCTTCATTTGCAGCCCATTCGCAGCAAGTTCCCCCACTACGCAGACTACACGGAAGACACACTGCGCTACGAGGCTGGCAACAGCTGGTGGCAGGTTGTTGTGGGGATCAGGTCCACCCTGCGAAAGGCCGTCCTCAGGGGCATCGAGACTGGGGTTTTCCCGCCAGAGAAGCGATATCTCTACTCTAGGGGTGGTGAGTGTAGCTTGGTACCTTGGCTTGACCGACAATGACTCAGGGTGCTTGCAGCCGCCTGGAATTTCAGGACTCCTGGAAAACTCCTGGAATTAAAAAAAACCTCCTGGAAAATCCTGAAATTTAACCACTTTTGATTGTTAAATTCCCAGTCATTTTTAATCTTTTCTATGGTATATAATATTTTTTCTGTACATGAATATTTTTTTTCTACATGCAGTATTTTCATAAACTCAAAAAAAATGATTTTAGAATGTTCAAGTGATTTTTTTAAATTTTAGAATGTTCATGTGATTTAAAAAATATATATATATTTTTAACAGAGAAACCAGGTGAATCAGGTAATTAATATTTGCATTTGCATTTATGTTTATTTAATATTTATTATTCTAATTGTGTTGTTAAGCACATTCATATTAATAATAATAAAGTTAAAATTTAAAGTAAAATTTCGGCGATTTAAGTCTTCTTCAGTTGGTAAATGTAGAACATTAAAAAAAATGAAATTTACATCTACTAGACATAATAGATTTGGAAACAGTACATTAAATGAAATCGATAGTAAAATATATGAAATAAACAATCTAAAATATGGCTTTTAAATTCATTATACATAATGTATTTTACATTGAGTTGTCTTATTAATTAAAATATTAATTGAAGTGTATTACAAAATAGAAAAATGTAATCCTGGAAAATAAGAAAATACTCCTGGAAAACTCCTGGAAAACTCCTGGAAAACTCCTGGAATTCTATTTCACAAAAGCTGCACGCACCCTGATGACTATTCTATTAGCGATAACTGTGTGATAAACGGATATCATAGGTTTCATGTTTGATGACGTCAGAGCCTGCAATTGGTGGTATACATTGAGAGAGTAATTCACCACTATAGTAGTTGAAGTATATTTGTTATGACAAATTTAAATCCTTTGGAAAAGATGCCGCTCGAAACATAAAGTAAAATAAAATGCCACGGGACGGGAAGATTTATAAGCAGGATGTAGCCCAAATGGTTTTGATATATATACATACATAATATGGTGAAATATATCTTACCGTCCCGTTGGGCTTTATTTTACTTTTGGTTTCTATTGATTTATCGATTTATTCCAACAGCAACTACGTAACTTTAACAGTGAATAACATTCAAAATACACAATCGATTGCTGTGATTTATTCTGAAACAAAATCTGAAATTTTAGTTTATTTGTATATGTTATTGATAATAAATTTAATCTACAATAATTGAACACGAGAAAGTACAGGACATCGTTGAGGATCGTGTGTAGGGGCGGGTATGTTTTGCATCAGGATAGTGTATGTGGGATAAGGGGAGAATTAGGGATATTATAGTATTGGACATAACTTTCATTTGACACTGAATTATTTGTTTATTGTAAAGAACAGTGTATCTTGATACAACCATCGTAATATTTAACAACACAGAGAGAAACTAAAAATACCGCTGACCCGAAATGTCAAGACGACGGGGAATTTCTAAATAATTTGGACCGTGACCTAACATTTTGTAAATAGTCAATGTTGGATCGTCATAAATGCCACGCTTTCTATATTCGTCGGTTTAAAATAACAGAAAATGTCTTTATAACACAATGAAAAAAACTATAATTAAATCATATTAGACATGGTGGTTTAGTGAATTGTGGTCAATATGGTTGTGCTTACTGAGCGAGCGTTATAGTGCTGCGTATCTATCTATCTATGTATCTGTCGACTCAACTTTATATGGATAATCTCCTTAAATGCGTATTTTATAATTATTTACGCTAACTCATATCCTTAAAGGGCGCCTACACACGGTCGAACTATTTCGTCGAACTAAATATGACGTATCAAAATGGGGTGTCATCATTGGATAGAAAAATTAAAACATTTTTAGGGAACAAACGAATTAGTTTGTAAATAGACTGTTATAAAAATAGACTAGCTATTAATTTTATTGATAATGTCTCCTGTATACTCAAAGCAGCTATGGGCTTCAATTGCCATTGTTTGTAGTATGAAGCAAAGACAGAAAAAATAATGGTATAAAAAATGGTTTTTGTTAAAATAAATTGAACCTGAGGATTACAAAAATTATCTACGAATGGATGAGACAGCATCTCAAACTCCTTATTTTTTATTTTACACAAGCAAGGAAATTTTTCATACTGTTCAATAAAATTGGGTGTTTTCACGAGTCCAATTTGCCATTTTAAAAAGACAAAAGCTACAGGAAAGATACAACATATAAATAGACAAACAAAGTATTTACTATATATTTATATTGATTTTCCTATCATCAAGAGTTTATACCGCAGCTATCCCCACACAACGAAAACAAAGGATGCAGTGAAATTCAACCAGCAGGGGTGTTTACGCCATCCAATCAGGAGCGGAGTTTGTTCGAACGAAATAAAAATATAAAACACGTTTGATATTATTTCTGGTTCGTCAAACCAGTTCGATCGTGTGTAGGGCTAAAACTGCTCTTAGATTTTGAAGACACTTAGATTTTATTTTATGAATTATCTAATAAAATGATTCATTTTATTATAATACATGGCATACGGGCCTGGCCATAATGCAGTAATTCTATTATTTTAGTAAAGTTATAAAATGTCTAATTGTTTAGTATTTTATTTCTGGTATGTAAAAATAAAGAAAACATAAACAAAAGTAATGTTTCATCTGATAATTATTGATACAACTAATTTTAAAATATTGTGTATTGTACCCCATCCAAGATCAAATTAATATCAAAAAAATTATAATCAAAACAATATCAAATTATAGTAATTCTATACTCATCTCATCTCATTTGTTATATTTTACCATAATTTAGCTTTAAAAACTGTAGGTGCATGTACATGAAGTTGGTTGTATTATACTATAATTATCATTTTTAAGTATTTTGTGTTGTACTTAACGTCCCTAAAATGTCCTAAAAGTAAGTTACTTAAAATGTCCCAAAATTAGTTATTGCAGCACCATTTGATTTGCGTCCGCTGTAAAATCACAGTACTAAACTAAGTGGAGAGTTGCATGTGTAACTATAACGATGGCATGATTGCCACCGAGTCGGGATTTCGAAATTCTCTGCCCCGACCGGAATAAAGTCGAGATTACAAATTCTCAGAGTATGGTGTCAACTGTTTTTAATATTAAATAATCTTATTCTACACTGCATCTACATTGAATACGGAATCATAGACAATTTTTAAATTAATTAATTATACAAAATTTATTTTAACCCTGTCTTGTCACATGGATTTGTAACTATAGATAGGCCATATTCTGTGTTTATCACACATTCGGCAAAATCGATAAATGGTATTCCTTTTAAAGCTCACAATTTAGCATATTTACCGAAATGATTGTCACAGTGATTCACCTATTTGTAGAAGATAGATGATTTGTAATAATATATGATTCATGCACGAGTGGAAGAGTTGGACCATCCTTCCTGATTCTGTCTACGATTTTCATATTTTTATTAGTTTTTCAATGGAGGATGGTTCACATCTTCCTATACTATTCACAACTTTCATTTATTTTTTATTCCTTAAATTGTTCCTTACATTTAATTTATATAGTGTAGTCGATATTCACCGGAGTTTGAACCGTATTTCTTTCATATTGAGCGTTGGTGTATGTTTGGTGTGATTAGGGTTGTACATCTCCAGTTGTGGTGACATCTCTCCATTGGCATGATCTGACAGGTGAAGCAGGAGGCGATGCGTCTGTACGCGCAGTTGAGCGAGTTGGAGGGGAAGAGGGACAGCCTGCTCGAGGAGACGAGGACCAAGGGGGACCCGCAGATGGAGCGGGAGAACCTGTTGCGGATAGTGAAGGAGGACAATCAGGAGATCGCCAGCATGGACCGACAGTGAGTCAGATCTTTCTCTCTCTCTCTCTCTTTCTCAGACCTGTAAACTGCATTATGGGTATAGGCTTGCAGGTAATTAGGTGGTCAAATGTGATGGTATTTAAAATGTGTAAAAAAGAGGAAACACCCCCACACCCAAGAGGATCAGTTCAAGTCCTAAAGTTTTATTTAATGACATATGTTTTTTCGTTTTATTCTATCAGTGTTATTTGATGTCGATCTGATAATTGTAAAATATAATTTAATAATAGCTCTTCTGAATGTTTTTTAATCTTTTGGATACTACGACGACATTGCTCAAACGTATCCATTTTTTAAACTTCTCAGATAAAACGTTTAATAACGACAATAATTCCGTATTCATGACGCCTCTCCTTTAGTGTGGTGTTGTGCTTTAAACATGTTTAACGTATATTTCTACTAATTTAAAATCCGTTTGTCAAAATTATAATCGTTTTAGGGGTTCATACTTGTTTAGTGCGACAACCCGCAGTTCCTCAGGTGATCACTAGCCATTTAAATCAACTATTTCCGTTATGAGAAAGATATTCATCCCCAATGGCACCATATTAATCGTACAGTGTATGATTTATGTAGTATGTCTGCCTCGCTCGCCCAGAATCGCCGAGATCTCCGAGAAGGTGGCGGAGCTAGCGGAAGACTGCCGATTGGCGGAGCAGGACCTCCAGGACAACAATGGTGAGCGGAACCAGAAGTACCGCGAACTGAAGAAAAGGGAGGAACAGATGGACGAATTCATGCACACCTTTGATGATAACAAGGTCTGTGGTTAGATGTATAAGGATCATTGCTTGCATCCCGGTGTTCCTTACTGTTTTGTACTATTTCCTACAATTTCCTACTGTTTCCTACAATTTCCTACTGTTCTTACAATTTCCTACTGTTCTTACAATTTCCTACTGTTCCTACAATGTTCTACTGTTTATTACAATTTCCTTCTGTTTCATACAGTTTCCTACGATTTCCTTCTGTTTCATACAGTTTTCTACGATTTCCTACTGTTCCTACAATTTCCTACTGTTCCTACAATTTCCTACTGTTTCCTACAATTTCCTTCTGTTTCATACGGTTTCCTACGATTTCCTTCTGTTTCATACAGTTTCCTACGATTTCCTACTGTTTCCTACGATTTCCTACTGTTCCTACAATTTCCTACTGTTCCTACAATTTCCTACTGTTTCCTACAATTTGTTTCTGTTTCATACAGTTTCCTACGATTTCCTTCTGTTTCATACAGTTTCCTACGATTTCCTACTGTTTTATACAGTTTCCTACAATTTCCTTCTGTTTCATACAATTTCCTTCTGTTTTATACAGTTTCCTGCTATTTTCTACTCCCTCCATAACCCCCCAGACCTCTGAGCTGGAGCGCATCACCTCGCTGGAGGGAAACGTGGTGGCCCTGCTGGAGCGCATGTCCCGGAACATGGCGCGCACTCAGGGCCACATGCCCACCCCCGCGGTGCTGGCCGACATGCGCGACCAACTCCAGTTCAAGTCGAGCGAGGTGAAGAAGTCGGAGTCCACTCAGGGGGCGCTCAGTGTGGAGCACCAAAAGCTCCACTCGGACCTGCTCAAGGTGGACCAACTCGAGAGCAAGATCAAGAATGTGAGTTGTGTCCAAACCTATCAAACAGGTTTTTTTCAGGTGTAGAAATTCTAATTTAAACCCCTTCCCCTATCCCTTCTTTTCATCCCCTACTCCCTTTGTCTTCCCTTGTACCTTATTTTTTTGCCCTGTAGTATAGGAAGGGTGAATTCGAACGCACCTCTTGACCTTTGACCATACCCCCCCCCAAAAATGTTAAATTATTTCGAATTTTCGCGCCAAAAATTTTGTTTGACCCCTCCTTCCCTCCCACAATTATTATCTGTTTTTATTACGATCCGGATCATTATGGATCATAAATACGCCAACATCTTTCATTAGGTATTTCTTTTTAGAGTATCAACCTATGACAACCAAAATTGGTATGATGACTCATAAATATAAGATAATATTTTTGTATCTAAAATCAAGCTGAGTCAGAATCATCATTGAAATCATCATGCAATTTAATATGGCCATAATACATCACAATGGGAAAATGTCTACAACTCTGTCAAATTTCAACTAATTTTTTTTTAAATAAACACTGACTCATAGCTATTCAGCTAGTCTATCTATTTAATTTCATTCTACTATATGTTTTTTTATATAGTAAAATAAAATGTAATAAATAGACATTCAGAATAACTATGAGGTAGTGTAAATTTTTTGAAAATCGGTTGAAATTTAACGAAGTTTAGTGTTTTAGTGATTTACAGCTGATTAAATCAATAAAAATATTTTTAATATAGTAGAATGAAATTAAATAGATAGACTAGCTGAATAGCTATGAGTCAGTGTTTATTTAAAAAAAATTAGTTGAAATTCAAAAAGATTTATTATACTACTTACAAAAAAATAAGTATAAAAAATTTGTCTTATGTTGATGAGTCATCATACCAAGTTTGGTTGTCATAAGTTGTAAACATCAAAAGTTATAGGCAAAAAACAAAAATGAAGTCACGAATGACGTCATTTTTCGTCCCAAATTTAAAAACGGTATGAAGACAATATTTATAATTAAATAATCAGATTATAATGTAATTAGACACTAATTAAAAAATTTAAAGTTATATACTACTTACAATACTTACATATTTTGTAGGTAAGTTTGATATATCGACACGCTTAATTAAACACCTAGACTATTTAATATTATGGACCTCTTATTTCCTCTTTGTGTTCGTAGCATTCGTACCATACATATTTGTTTTTACTACTTTTTGTTTCCATATTATTCTTTTATCTTGGTAGTGAAAGTGGAACGTTTCTCGGGGATTAACAGTTTTTTTTCTCTGTAATTCCTGATTATAATCACTAATACATATTAACTAATTCCATATCCAGGAACTGTACTTACTTTATAAATTGCCCGGGTTTTCATGTTTTACTTCTTATAAGTGTGCTGGGTCAACTCAAGGAGCTTCCCACCCAGATAACCATTTTTTAGGCTGTTCATGCTACTACCTCATTCTCATGCTTGAAATATAGAATGAAGCCACTCGTTGATTTGAAATATTAACTTTTAAAATATATATATTGTTTCAAGGAAAATCTTTTATCAGTATTTATTAGTAGTAGTTTATTTTTCTTATAACAGAATTCATCAAAAAATTTCCTAACTAACAAGTCCAATTGCAAACATTAAAAAAATTAATGTGTAAATATTTTTTAATAAAAAAATTCTGGAGCACACATTTAACCGTTCTGTTCGTTTTCTGTACTTCGTATCAGGAAATGGAGACTCTTACGATCAAGATCAAGAAGATGGAGTCAGAAATGGGACTTTATTCAGATCTGGAGCAGTTGAAGGAAGACGGCGAGGCGAAGAAGAGAAAGGTGAGATGACCTCCGTAGACGGTTTTTGACTTCTTTCATAATATTCTCCCATGTTTCATATTGTCTCTTAATTTTTACTATTTACTCTGTATGTTATGATATAATATATCGCCACTAACTATAAAACGTGTACATTGTCTGCGTTAGTAACCTGTTTCCTGCATTTGTATATCTCTTTCACTACCTTAATATTTAATAATTACATAATTTAATAAATCGATTTTATATTGATTATTCCGAGAAGCAATGATGGTCTTCGTGCCATTCTTAATATGATTGATTTTATTAAGGTTTTCACTTTTTGTTTCTTTTCTTTTCATTTAACTGGCAAGAAGGTAACAGTCTCAACCCGACACCGCTCTGAAGTGTATTTATTTTTTGTAAAAATTTACATATGATATTACTACGTATAGTACTTGTAAAATATAAACATAATTTTACAAAAAAATTATCTATTCAAAAGCATTTTTTTAAATACTTGAAGTGCACCAATGTACTATCATTTTATAGCAAAATACTAAAGTACTTTTTAGTTATTTATTGATCGAAGTACTACCTATACGTGCTTAAAAAATATTCATATTAAACATCAATGATCCACTGAATTAAGAACTTCTTTTTTATTTATTAAATTACATACATTTTCAATTATCAATTCAATCATTGTAGTCTATAATGAAGATACTTCATCAGAAACTAGTAATGTTATGCAAACTATGCGCCATAGTTTAAAACTGAATTATTTAATTAAGTGAATGAAATAAAAGAAATAAACTAAATATAATTTATTTAACGTGACCTAAATTAACTCAATGTTGAGCTATGTATCTCTTTTGATGGCTATTTTTTATTAAAGTATTTATTTGTATCATTGAACTTAAATTAGTATATTACTTCTTTTAAATAAGTAATATACATATCATATTCTATGTATATTTGACAGAATTCTCTCTCTTTTAGCTGGTGGACGACAAGTCCATCCTCTCGAAGCGCCGTCAATATCTCAAGCGCCTCACGCAGCAGATGAGTGCCAAATACGAGGAGGCCAGAAAGGTGCTTGGCGACCACGAGACCCACGCCCAGCTGAGCAATCTGGAGCGCAAATGGCAGCACCACGAGCAGAACAACTTTGTGATGAAGGAGTTCATCGCTGCCAAGCTGGTTGAGAGCGACTTCGGCACCATTGCCACCAGAGTAAACGGGTTGGTCGATACCTTCAATACACAGCTGCGCGATGAGCTGTCGAGGAAGGCAGCGCTCTGATTGGTCGATGTTCTGATTGGCTCAGACGGCGCGCGCGCACGGCTTTGTTGTTTGTTATAATTAATGACTGGTATATACGTATATAATATGATCTGACCTGTGTAAGCATTGTGCATTTTTAGTGACAAATGAGTAAATTATTGAGAGACAAATAACTCTCGGAAATGTTATTAGAATTAAAAACGTCACTATGGATTTATAAAGCAGAAAATATATATTAACGTTAGAAAGGTTTTACGTTTATTGTTACGTTAATTGTACAATGAAATTTGATTACGAAACTCGTTCTAATAATATTATAAAGAGAAATTCGTACGAAAAATATTTAATTCTGAAGATTTAAAAAGCGTACGGGTTCAAAGAAAGAATCGTAGATGAAATGGAGAGTTTTAAATAGAGTATTTTCTTTTTATCTCTGTAGTAACGTTTATATTTTAAACTGTATTACTTTTTGTTGAAACATTCCGTCCAAGCTGTACCAGCACCATCAATCCACCTGTGTTATTTCCTGTATTTCATTGGCAGTTAATTAAAAATTTATAGTGTATAATGTTGCTGTATTTCCTGTTGTTTCCTTGGTAATAATGTGACTATTTATTGATTAATGTTGTCGCCTGTTATTATCACTTTTAAATATACTGGCCTTGTTTTGCTAAGTGTTACTTTTAATGACTTCGGTAATAATCGGTATGCTCTTCAAGTATGGTTTTGCATTATGTTCGAAAATTGACGTGTTTGAAGGAAATGCTTTTAACTTTCTAAATTAATTTGTGGTGATATACATTATTATTATTTGTTTGTTTATACTTATATATGTACTATTTCCATTGTTCACATCTGATAGTTTTGTGTTTACAAAATTTTGCAAAGGAATTTAACTAATTTGTATATTTCATAATATACAATAATAATGTAGTATTTCATCATAACAAAATATTATCTACTATTATCACTACTTTAATTTATTCAAGTACTATGTATAATTGCAAAGAATTATATTTGCATTATGTCAAATTCTAGAAGTTTTACTAATTTTCTTGCAGTTTTTTACATTTTTATTTTAACAAATAATGTAATAATTATTAAAATTAAGTAAATTTTCATGAAATATTATTTCAATAAATTTTCAAAAACTAATTTATGGAATTCTTCTAATATTTCGAAAATATATGTTAAATGTTATATCTTTAGTTTTTTCAAAGTTCATTTAAAGCTTGATACAGTTATTTGCCGGTGCTGTAGAAAGTTGCTATGAAATTATTATCGCTTTTTGTTTTCGATTTTCTAAGGTAAAACACTTTTTAATGTACAATTAGATATCTTGAATTGAACTTATTAAATAACAGTTTCCTAAGAAAAATTGTAAACTTGTACCTATCATTCTCTGACTTGAAACATTTAAAAATTATTAAATGACTTGATTTTTTATGATATTGACAACTGTATTTAAATTTGTATATAAATTTAAAGTATTACATCGTTAATTTGCGAAATTATATTTAATAAGCAATTTTGTGTTATGTCTGTTTATTTTCAAATAAAGTTTTATTCGCGAAAATGATTCCTATATATATATATTTTTTTAATACTAATGGAAGCATAATAAAACAATACTAGAATCGTGGTCTAGTTTCATTAAATGATCGTTTGCAGGATGAGGAAATTACTTGAAAATTATACATGCTATTTGTACACGTTCCATTTGGATTTTTGGAGTTAGTTATAAGGTATTATTTAATTATTTCATCGAGCATTGCTCGAAACTATAAAAAGTGATACAAAATCTTAATACTTTTTTTATTCATTGAATTTCTATGATCTGGTTTATAAGCATAGTGTACTTTTAAAACATCAAAAATAAAATCGCAATTTCAAAGTTTTTTAAAATGTGCCACACTATTAATAGTGTCTAAGTTGTTTGATAATCAAAATATTTTAAAGCTATAGATCGGCACGATTTAAAAGTAGTTATTTTTCAAAAACCAAATGAAAATTTATTTTTTAAGAGTATCTATAATTCATGACGTTTAACAATATTATTGTAGTTAATTATTAGTTGTGAGTAATCAAATTGTATATATGTGACGTCGATTCTCACAAAAGATGAGAATTAAAATGTCACTAAATTCTATCTGTTACGTAATTTTAATAAGCACATTGCAGTATGTATCTATAATAAAACATGGTAATAAAGGGACTACATAAATGACAGAATCCATTTATCAGAAACAATCGTGCAATATAACGTAATTGCTGTGTAATTAAAATAATTCAATTATGTCATAAATGAATACGTACCTATTAGGTGTAGGTTTGTTTTTCAATATATATAACAATTCTAACTGTAATGTATATCAAATATATTTGTTATTTTAAATAATTAATTTTTCATTATTGTCATTTTTACATTCCGTACTTTTTTACCGCATATAATGATCATGTATATATAACGAAATAAAATTATTACTTTGAAAGTCGCTAAATTTGTTATATACTCATGCGCTGGCAAGCAAGAACTTAAATATTGTATTATAATAACAGTACTATATATATCATTTTATATCATGGAATATTATTTATATACAGTTGTTGTATAGCTCTACTTTTAAAGCAGCCAAAATGTTAAAACTCTTCTCGGTGCCAAATCAGTGTTGGTCGCTGATACCCGTAGAGTTAGTTAGCTCACGTGTATTTTATATACTCCATAAAATTAAAATCTTGATTCATATATATATATATCAAACAGCTTTATATGAAAGTTTAATATCAGATCATTCAAAAGTCATGACATGCATAAACATTCAGTGAATAGAATAAAATGCATTAATTCTTAAATAATTTTATGAAAATTATAATAATTCAAAAAAGAATTTAATTTAATCAAGACTGTCATATAAAAAAGTGAATTTACTAATGATAGAAAAACATAATTATCGGCAATCTCTATATAGTGTAAAAGAAGTTATGATTAGAAGATTCGAATAAAGTTATTATAACTGTAACTCATACCTTATACTGTCTTTACAGCATTGTTAAATTAGTTTTCAACTTCAATATTTGGAACAGTTAAAATGATAACAAGACTCAAAATACCAATATTTTAATCAAGTTAAATTTTGTGTAATTACTTTTTAAAGTTTTTTTTCTATTTTTAGTATGCTTTTTGTAGTAGGCTATATACTCTTATGTTGTAGGTAATTACAAACCTTTATACCGTAACCAGTTCAGAATATGAAGTATGACAAGTTTGGAGATGATAACCTTTTTTATTCTCTAGCTAAAAACATAAAATGTGATCGGACTAATATATTCCTTTATACAATGGGGTGGCCCACCCTTCTTTCCCCGTCGAAGGGAAGAACATATAATATACAGGCCCGTATTTAGAGACATGCGCGCCATGCGCGCGCATGCCCCTCAGGATTTCTAAAAAAAATTATGTACGTATATTGAATTGTGAATTAATTTTGAGAAG
>JAUZND010033482.1:0-22451 GCA_034780555.1 Coelogynopora nodosa
TCTTGGTGAGTGTTCAGGAGAGCAAGGCCCGTCAGCCTGGATTGACCTGTTGACGCACGAAGAATGGTTTTCAATCGTTTCAAAAGGCTGAATGATCGTTCCGCAGAGCAAGAAGTAACCGGCAATAATTTACCACATGTAATGTTAAACACTGGTATATTACCACATGTAATGTTGGATAGGCATAAGTATTTAAGCAATATTATACTATTGATGTATATGAATCAATTACAGTAATATAAATATATAAGCTATCAGTTACTCTGATTAGGGATATAGGTATCATTATGTTAGTCAATAATATTATCATAAGTTATAAGGTAAGTAGAAATAATTAGAGTCTGCAATATCAAGAATATTCTATAGTGAATTATGATAAAATATTGGTTTTTTCCTTGTCCGGTTTATTAAAGTCTATAGTGAAATACAATGTAATGTTCTCTACTAAAATTAAAAAAATTGTTAGTGTAGAGATAGGAACCATTTATATATTTACTTGTCTTGGATTAGGGTAAAAAGTTTTTGCGAACAAATTTGTGTGAGATATTCAGTTTATCTACAATAAAAGTAAAGTATTGGTAGATGTTCACTTTTTGTTGGATGCTTCTATTAGATTTATTTAACTTGTTTGTGCCTCTGAACATGACTTTACAAAGGAAGTTTTGTTTGTCCACTGATGTCCATTGGTTTGTTTTATTGTTTATCTGATCACAAAGTGTTTGTATTTCCTCATATTGGATGTTGGACCTTGGAACATATTGATTTTTTACTTACGCGTAGATAATAAATGTTGATACACCACTTACATTTTTTTATTTCAGTAAATTGTAACTTAAAACAACTAATTATTGCTGTTAAATCGTGTATTTTCATAAATTGAGAAAATTTACTATATTTATGCATAAAAAATTTCAATATGAAAACATATTTCAAATAATAAACTTAGAATACATACAAACGCATATCATTTTGCAATCTGAAAAAATATCGCTGAATATTTCAAATATTAAGCTTAGAATACATATAAATAGCATAGAATTACAATAAAATATTTCAATACGAAAACATATTTCAAATAATAAGCTTAGAATACATACAAACGCATATAATTTTGCAATTTGAAAAATATCGCTGAATGTAAGAACTAATGTTTAATTATAAAAAGTGAGAAAATCGTCTCTATTTTCCTCCTCCTTTACATGGCCGGCAGGTGTTTGATGTAACGTATTATTGTTGGAAAAAGACATAGACATTTCGGGCATTTAATTGTATTTTAGGGGTGGCCTTTTTTTAAATGTTGATACAGGTCCCCCTGTAAATAAAATGTTGTTTTGGAGAGAGGGGGCAACTGATGATCTCTAGTAGATTTATAGGTTTGCTGGTTGTATATTTCCTTGTAATTTCTTTGGGCATGTATGAATCTTGTCCAAGTTGTCCATTTCTACAATTTTTTAAATTTTTATTTAAAATCTGGGTTTATTCTTTACATGTGCCAATTTTCCTCCCTAAAGGGTGGCTATATTTGAATCGTACTCTATGTTTATCTATCATGTGGTATACTTATTGTAACCATTTTCAGTTTACTTAGTGTGACTGAATTGAGTCGTATTCCATGTCGGTCTAAAACATGTCATACACCTATTGTGTATTTTTTTAAAAGTCGTACTCCATGTTAGTTAAACATGTAGAATATCTAGTATATCCGGTTGAGTCGTATACTTCATTATCACACATAAAGAATATTATAAGGCCTTTTATTAGGAAAGGGTAAACAATAGCGCGAATGATGGGTTCTAACCAGTCCAGAATTCTTTAGAACAGCAATATATAAATGAAACTTTATATTATGTATAATAGAATCAATCGTAGTAATAGTACACAGCGGAAAAGCAGTATTGTGAGGTAAATAATATAAAGTACTTAATAAAATAAATATAATAAATTAAATAATATTTATAATTTATTAATAATATTAATAAAATATAAAATATCTTTGTATAAATATAAACGGTTGAACTGGCTAAGTTATGTTACAAGGATAGGAGTAGGAAAGTTACTTGCAGTGTACAGAGAATAACACTTGTTGAACACGTGGGGACTGGTTTGGCGGGATCAATACACTCGATTCTATTGGGGACAGTTGGGGATAATTTACTATAACTTTACTGTCTTTTTATATTGTTAAATTAACCATACGTAAATTGTACGTGGCTTTGTCTCAGCTGGGGTCCTGTAAACCAATATCCTATACAAACATTGCCCTCGCAATGTTTGTTGGCACCTTAAGTTTCTGTTTGCCTACTTAAAACGTTTCCTGAAGATTTCTCTTTAGGGTATTTGGTTAACTGAATTCTTTAATATTTCTAAAGGCACAATACATATTCTTTTAGAGCTAGATTTATAATACAACATGTGGTCTCTCTAAACGTATGTTACATGCGACCCGATTCAAAAGCAGGCCGTCCTCGGACTGCGGTAAAGAATGCACAGTTGGTGAATTTATCTACTTTGTAATGAACTCTTTGCTCGTCTGTCGTTCTTCAATCGTCCGCCGTTCTTTGGATCGTCTATCGTCTGTGATCGTTCTTTGTATCGTCTATCATTTGGTCGTTCATTGTATCGTCTATCATTAGTGGCCTTTTTTTTCCATCATTGTCCTCAAGAAAGTAATTTCCGCTGAAAACTGGGGACTAAGAACTTTGTTTTAGTTAGGTAAATTAAATATTAAATTTGCGTGGTATAAAAGTGGTGTTTATTAGATTAATTCTTTTAATTTTTTTAAAGACCGGAACCTAACAACTATCATGTAAGATGTTTTGTTTTCTTTACATTTTTGATTTAGGAATTATTTAAACATGTGGTTTGGGTTTTTTGGTTTTATTTGTAAAAGGTGAGGTAGTCATCTGTGTTTTCTTCCTCTTTTATTTGGTTTGTGGGTAGGTATTTGATATAGTAATGGCCAATATATTTCGAAATTATTACTGATGGAGTTACGCCATGTTTATAATTGTTTACTTTTTCTATCAGTTGGCTGCACATGTGTATTTGATAATTTATTATTAATTCATTTAGAGCATTATGTTCTGTAATGTTTAAAAAGGTTAATGAATGTGGCTATAATATGAATATAATTTGCTTAATATATAATATATATATATAGGATTTCATATTGTATTTCACATTAATAACATAAAAACTTAATAAATATAAATTGTTTAATACTTATAAAACTATTTTGAAATGAGTAAGAACAAAACAAAGTTGAGTTTTAGAATATAAAAAGAAAGGCAGTATTATGAAAATAATGAGTACAAAATTCAAGTTCTAGAAAGTAGTTGTACCAACACACATCGAATAAATCGAAATAAAACAAAGGAAACCACCAATTCGAGTAATTCTTGTACGTAATGCAACAGGTCTATAACATGATAAGATGGTAAGTCGTCCTTGTCAAGGCGGAAATGAGAATATCAATAGTCAAAGATCAGACCAATAATAAAATAACCGGCATCCCAAAAATAATTGGCCGCGGTATGATTCAATCCTTGCAAGTCAAGGACAATTTCATTATAAAAAAGCGATTTAGCTCCAGCTAAAAAGGTAGTAGGAGTTGGGACGCAGATGTCCGATGAACAACCTTTTAATAAACAAGCGAATACCAGTATACCATGCATATGGGATGTAGAAATTTTGGGGAAAATTGCACTTATTTCTTCGTTAGTACCGATAACATGAGTTGAAAATTTGTGACTTTTACCACATGAACAATAGGTTCCATCATCTGTGGTGGCTACTTGATCGAAAAATAATCAATTTATTTACCTAATTACCTATATAATTTAATAACTAAAAATTAAGAAGAGGGGAAGAAAAAATAAATAAGAATATAAAGAAAGGAAAAAGAAAAAGAAGGGAAAAGAAATATAGAGAAAAAATATATAATTATATATAAAAATGGAGAAAAAGTAAAGAAAAGAAAATTGTATATAAAAGAGGGGATATCTATAATTCTATAATGATCAGGGATGTTTCCGAATTCTACGAGATCTGCCGATCGCTAATCAAATCGGCCTGTGCCAAGGGGGCACATACCGATCAAGATAATCTTCCACTCGTCATTTATCATCCAGGACTATCGGTTGACCATACAAAAATAAATAGGTTCAACCGTCCCATCAGGTTGGTCTTCTAGCCTTAGGGAATAACAGCCCGGAAGGACCTCGATTCGGAGTAGCTGTTTTATTACGTCTAGGAACGGGAGATCCTCGATCATCCCGTTCACTAATCCCTCTCTTATTTCCAGCTGATTCTCCTCAGCTGCGATGCCTATTGCATCGTAATCTGTCGCCGCCACCGCCTCCTCCCACAAAGGAGCAACGACTGCCGCCAACGTTAAATACCTTAACGATGGAGGGGTATAGAGAGAACCACCTGACGGCGGATAGTCACTAAATTCCTCCCAGGGTGTTATAAAGTTTTGGGACATATTAAGGGCTGAGTGTCTGAAGTCCGGAGAAAACAATAGAAGTGGATGGGTGTGATTTTAATCATAATTTCTGCGTACTTTTATATTACTTTAAATGTAATCTTTTCTAGAAATTCCGGAATTGAAAGTCTGTATTTATTTACTAAATATTGACATGTTTTCATGTCTGTTGAAATTGACCGTCGTTAATACAACATTCTTTATGTCGTGTCAATATACAAATATTGAGCACCGAAATTTGCATTATTACTTAAATGTAAAAACTTTTTGCATTTCTAGACAGTGATTTAAAATGCTATTTACACATGGAAGTAATTTGAGAGTTATTGTTTGTCTGAATTTAACCACCAAGTAACAAATGGTTTAATTTGAAAACAGTTTACTTTCAAAAATTTAATTATGAATTAAATGTTCAAGAATGTTTATAATTTTGGGAATTAAATGAATGGGAATTATTTTATAAGATTTCGGCATTTTACAATTAATACACACTATTAATAATTTCAACACTAATTATATAAAATCATGGCATAAATATAATTAATACATCTTACAAATCCAAATCATGTAAATGTTTCACTGATATTCGGTACTTCTTCTCATTTTAGATATATTTTCCCACTCACTTAAAGCTGGAACGATCGTTTCGCTATGTTTATAACATTCTTCTGTCGAAACCGCATCTTCCCAGGGCCTCAGAAGTTTTGACTTGTCATCTCCGTCAACGTAATTTGCCTCATTGGACTTCTTTCTCAGTTAAATACAGCTCAGTAGAAAACGATCATTTTGGTCAATCACACTATAACTGGGCCGTAGATGGTACTAATTATCATATTTTGCGAACCGGTTGTTTTCCTTTTATAAAATACCATTGCACAAAAAGATCTTATCAAAGTTTGTACTCTGAAAACGTTTTTTTTACATCACTCAAAATAATAAATTTAGGTAAGTTTTGCTCATTTCGCTTTTTAAATGTAACGTACTCATGTAGAAGACTGAGGTGCTAAGAACTGTAAAGCTTATTAATTGATTTTTCTATTTGATGTTCTAAATATTTTCAGTATGTTCTTTTATAAATGTTAATTTATCTGCAACATTAAAAAATAATAGTCAGAAAAAATAATTTTATTGCGATCTAATCTGTAAAGTTATTAATAAAAGAAGTATAAAATATTGATCATGTTGAAGTATATCTTATAATATATACTTATCTAAAATAATACATTTATTTATATGGTATATGATTAATTATTCTTTGTAATGTTGTTAATTCTTAATGATGTTTCTCTATTGTAAATTTAGAAAATTATACACTTAAAAAATCACGAATTATAAATTTGTTTTCATAATATTATTCGAATGTAAGTGTGAAATCCGTATTTCAAATGTTGATTTCCTTCTTTGTACCGGACTAATGTTAGTGCATAGTGGACAGCCAATTTGTAGATTTATTTCTTTGAAATAAAGGCAATAATAACATATCCAATTTTTTTAGTTAACTTTCACTCTATGGAAAAACCTTTTCGAAATATTTTCTGTACTATTAGATTACATGATAATAAACTTCTACTTGTGCAAAACCAGTTTAAAAATGGAGCATTTCAGGAAAAATATATTCAAAGAACACTTTTGGGCAAAATATTTCATAATTGTTTTTGAGTGTTGTACAGGTGTTTTAAATTATTTTTTCAGGAGTTCCTACATTAGCATATGGGATTGCCTCTTGGATGCTTGTCAAGTGTTCAGAAGAAGTTCGTACTTCCAGTGGTATCGTCTTAGTGTACTTCCTTATCAAAGAAGAAAAGAACTCTGCTTATTAACTTCAAAACTATTTCTGTATCATATTTATATTAATTGATTATGCAAAATATTTCAACATCGTGATACTTAGTTTTTTATGTTTTAAAAGTATAATTGCTTTTAAAGTTGTAACAAATGATTAACTTATTGTTTTTGTATGTTTTTTTATACATTTAATGTTTATATCACAACAAATATAAAGTTTAAAGAAAATACATATTTAAAATATTATATATTCTTTGGGTTTTATATATAAATACCTAAGAATTTTAAAATTAAATTTTCACGCTTGGGAATGTTATAAATTTGGAAATGTAGCTAACTCTAGTTATAATAATATTGACATAATAATATGTCCGTTGCAGCTTATTTTCATATATTTTATGGAATAATGCTAACTAACCGTTATTGAGGCATACTAGTTACCTAATGTTTTTTAAATGTTTGTTTTGAAACTTTTAAGCGTTATATGTGTTGAAGGAGCTACATAGGAGAACATTATAGTTTTTAGTGACATTTTTCATATAATTGCGTTACATGGTCTGTGTTTGGTAACTTTGCGAAAAAGCGTGTGTAAATTAGTTTGCTTGATCACAATTACATTAAAATCTGAGTTAATTGTGTCGATTTAAATGATTCGACTTTCTAAAATTTTTGAAGCACATGCAACGTCTGCGAATTATTTTTTTAGTTCATTTGTATTGTGCTAGCTTATTTTCGGTTTAACCGTAAATGTGATGACGACAGTGTTAATTTTTAGGATGTTAGTAAAATTCAGAAGGTTGCTTGATTGAGTTTGTTTCTTATTCGTTCGAACATTTTGATTTAATTACATTTATATGTGTGCGTTTATGTTGTCAAGTACATAGTGAATATAGTTAAACAGGATATAACGATGTAGGTATTATTTCAACATATTTATGATAATCTTCTATCATTTCTAAGGTTTTAAGAAATTCTGCCCTTGCCTTAATTTGATTCCATTTTATCTAGTGCGTAGCCTTATTTACTGGTCGAAAGAAGTGAGCGGGTCAGTTAGGCATCGCCCATCATGACACGTGTCATAGACGGCATTTACAGGGCCATTGCCCTCTCTTATACCCATTCCTCTTCACACCCGCCATACCCGCGATATATTATATACGTTGCTGTACAGTAACGCATCTTTATATGAAATTGAACTGTTTATTTCAACATCATAGAGATAATTTTATAATTTGGCTTTATCTGTAAATACAACGACGGATAAACTCTTCTACATAATAGTATATGTTACTGGCAAATAAAATTAATTTTACGGATGGATTTCAGTGCATTGATTCGTTTTGCTGTGTTCATTTTGTCATTTGTATATCTCCTATATAGGGGCCTATGTTGTTTATTGCTTTAATTATAAAATCGAAGTTATTAAACAACGTCAAAGTAAGGGGTTATATTAAACATTTAACACTTTTGTACATACTTCATAACTTTAAAATGTTTGAATTTGCTTGAAAATTTTTTTACAATGTTTTTACTTCTACACTGATTTGCAAAAAGAATGAGCCTTTTCAGATATTCAATTCTACCGTTTTCCGATGTGATTGGCGCGCTTATAATGTACTTAATGTAGGTTTAAATCAATAATCGATGTTTGTGGCTGTGCCGGTCGGTGAATTCGGTATGTGCCTATACTTAACCTTAGAGCCATTAATGGCATGCGCTGTTAGCTTAAATCAATAATCGATGTTTGTTAGCTTGCGCTGTTAGCTGTAAGTTACGCATGCACTGTTAGCTTCCTAAAACTAGATTGATTATAAACTGAAAAAGGCTCATTCTTTTTGCAAACCAGTGTATGACGTAGCACAACTAAATTATTTAATTCATTCGGTTAAAAAATTATTTAATATGATGTTTTAGATTGTTTTTATTAATCATTTCATTAAAAGTATTTGTTTACATTACTCGCGGAATTTTTAATTTGATAAAATCGAAACTGCTATTTAATAGGTAAAAACATTAATTTACTTAGTTTACACACGACAATATAGGCTTGTAGCATGGATTATATAGGTGGCGGTTCTGTGATAAGCAGAAGTGACCATTAAAAAGTTAATTAGACAATTTTCGCGTAACATGTCATGATTCATGTCATTTAAATTCTGATTAAAATATCAAAGCAAGAGCACTGTCTGTCTGTCAGTTGACTATAACTCATAGTCAACTGACAAACACACAGTGGCAGAGCTTTTACTTTGTTATTTTAATAGGAATTTATTACAAATACAAGACAAGTACAAAAGGAAAATTCTGATTTCAAAGCCAAAGTCAAAGCACTGATTAAAAAATGATTTTATATAGTATTGGGTTTTATCCCAGTTATAGACTAGACATTAGCATCAACATTTAAAGTTTTTAAAATCTTACAATAATCATTCATAGTATATCCCATTATATAGCATCATAAGCTTTATGGAATTATGCAATAATAGGTTTATCTGACTATAATAAATATAATAAAATATTTATACTTTAAAAACATACCTAATTAAATTAGCGATTTATATAATATATATTAATATATTCAATAGTGCACCATTTATTATTCATCACTGCATTATATGATTAATAGCTTACTTTACTTTATACTGCTTGTCAAATGTTTCACTATAACATGTTTTAATTTTAATACATAATTAATAAACAATAAATTATACTTTAAAAACATATCTAATTTAATTAGAGATTTATATAATTTATATAAATATTTATATGATTATATTTATTATAATATTTATAAATGTTTATATAATTATATTTATAAATATATAATATATATAACTTAATTAGGAATGGTATAATTTATTATATTTGTTATCAGTTAATATTATGTATAATTAACATAATAGTAATAATATCTGGTTTCATGAAATCTGTATTATGTTTTATGGAATCTGTATAATATTTTTTTTATAACTCATTTAGACTATAATGTAAAATGTTAAGGTTACTATAACTAAATATTAAAAAATATATATATAGCATAATTATAACCTAGTAATCAATGTATATTTATATATGTAATTACTTTCCTTAAAGTGTTGTATGTAAAATGGGCTTATTATATTAAATACTACTTAATAATACATTATATGTATAGTGTTATAGTAGGGTATGTTAAGATTAGGATATGTATTGATCACAGGTTTACAGAAAGTAAGTTATAACTATTCATATAAATGGCATTTCCAATCATCATAAGATAGTACTTTTAAAAAGAAATAAACAGAGGCTCTACACTATATCAAATATATAAATTAGCATTAAGCAAATATGTCTACCTTTATAATAAAGTCTGTTGAGTATAAGTGGTACAGTGGTAGGATTCTGGCACAGTAGGCTATATTATTAACATATACTAATACATAAATGAGGACTTTGGGGTTCCTGGAGTTGCATTTATATTGTAGAAGATAGGCATCTTCATTAGAGAGAGAGAGAGAAAGCACATAGTGTAATAAAATGATAACATATAAAGTAAGAGGTACTCTTTATTAGACAAGGATAATAGCTATTGAAGTTTGGAAGACAGAGTCAATACCTTCCTGAAATTTATGAAGATAGCTGATATGTTGTGCTTAGTAGAAGTGATATGAGTTTATATCAGTTCAAATTAATAGCAGTGATCCATTCAATAGTTTAGCAACTTGGTCTGAAGTCACTTTGCATTTGATTGGATGATATTACACAAATAATATCTTGCAGAATTATAAATAATATTGTTCAGCAGTTTAGTGCATGCAGGTACACATTACAGAAATTCCTATCTGTTCATAGTTCTATTGAATTTATTATTTTAGTTATTTTATTTTTAATATGTAGTGATGATAATCAGGAATATGTAGGGATAATCAAGAATATGTAGAGATAATCAGATTTAAGTAGAGATAATCAGGAATATATAGTGATGATAATCAGGAATATGTTGAGATAATCAGGAATATGTAGGGATAATTAGGAATATGTAGATATAATCAGAATTATGTAGAAATAATGAAGAATATGTAGAGATAATGAGGAATATATAGAAATAATTAGATTTATGTAGGGATAATCAGAAATATGTAAATTTTTAAATAATTTTCGTTTTGACCCCCTTCATCCACCATACCAATAATATATTAACATTATGTTTCTTATATTAGAAAATATTGTTATAATTTGTATCTATAGCCTAAATATTTTGTGTTCAGTAAATACTATATATATATAATGTATTTATCTATAATAATGACCATATACTACACTCAGTATATACTTATATTAATACAATTTTTTTAATTAAAGATAGGACCCCACTGCTTTGCATATTTGTTTGAGTAAAATGTTTATATACACTTAATATATATTTCTATTTTGTCATAATAACACATATGCTTAATTTTCCCCTATATGGTGCCCTTTTAAAAAATGTCCACTAAATTTAAATATTAAATATATGAAATTTATCAGTTAACCTAAAATTAAATGTTTGAGTAATATTCAGTAAAAAATGCATATTAATATTAATGAACTATATATTTTACTATTTATTTGATGTATTCATTTTATTATATTCCATTAAAATATTTATTTACTCATTTGATATTTTATTTTAAATTATATTTTCAAAATATTTCATTTTATAATGAACTATTATTTCTTGGAAGTACTCAAATTTATGAAATCATGAATATTTTTTACAATTTTTTTGTTTTGTTGTAATGTACATAAAATATATTAACTAAGATTATAAGTAGGAAAACATAATGTTATTTAGAAAAAAGTATATAAAATTGATTATTTCTGTAAATTATATCAGAGTTACTAAAATATAATCTTCTTTTAATATACAATTATATCTTAGTAACTCTGTTATAATTTTTTAGGAATACAGTTTAAGTCACATTGTTTTGAAGTTAGGATCAAAAGAAAGGTTATTATACTGTTAACTATTATTATTTTAAAAATAGTAAATATTACAAAAAATTGTATTTGTACCTGAGTATAAGTTATTATAAGCGAGCGTTTTAATAATATTTATATAATGCTTTATGCTTAATTTTATAGATTCATTTTTTTCCTGTTAAAATCTTACATTATAGTTTATCATAAATTATCTCACAATGATATATCTTCTATGTTAAACTCATGCAAGCAGAATCTAGAGCTAGGTTGATAAATGGTACAAAATTTAGTAACAGTCAAATAAAGGTTAGATTGTAGTGTTATAGATAGAAAAATAATTGATGGAATATTTTTTTATATTTTATGAAAATTTTACTTAAATTAAGATTTATATGGATATACTAAAACTAAATTTAAATTTAAAAACTAGAATTAAAAACTTTTTTGTCATATTATGTAAATTTATTATTTTCTGAGAGTTTGTAAATTATATATGAATCCTTTTAATAGATTTGCAAATAAATTCACCAAAGGTATTTGAATTGATTCTGTCAGCATTAATCTGCAAAAATATTTATTGTATTTAATAATTACATATACTGGTGGATTCTAATTATTTATTTAATTTGTGCTAGCATCAGTCAATGAAAGTATTTAAATTGATTTTTTTGTTTAATAGTATTAAAATGTAATCAATATTTTATAAAAATTGTCAAGTTATGTTTAATTTAATTTGAATTTTTAATATTATACTGAACTAGGAACCTAAAATACTACTATGATGTATGTTCTGTATTTATATGTGAGAAAATATAATTCTATTAATGTATAAATTATTATAAATTTTAAAGAAGTTAATAAATAAATATAATTGAATCTTATTTAAATTTTAATTGTTACATAAAATAATTCATAATAAATAAATAAATTTTGAAATTGTTTAATTACTGAAATATATGTTGTACAATAATTACTCTATAAATGAAAACTTTATCAAATCTAATTAATTAAAATGTTTTTATTATTTTATTTTCATTGTATAATCACAAATAATGTTATTTTTTATATCAACATATATTAATTAATATATTATGTTTGTATTGCAATTGACACATTGAGATGTTTGAAGTTTTTATTTTTCAGTATATTTACCATTCCACATGGCTAATAATTAAGACAGTTTAATTAATATCAAATCTATTATATTAAAATTATTATAAATACATCTGAGCACAGAATACTATAACTATGTGGGACTTGTTAAAAGTGTTAATGTTATCCTTAATTGTAGAAACAGTGTAAAAACGGAATAATTATGTTGGAATTGAATGATTTAATTAAATGCGTTTATAATTGATTTAAATTTGAATCAAATTTTCATTATGTATTATTGTGATATATACAGCTATATAATTGTGGCAGTAAGGGATACATATATAGCTACACATTACATGCTATGTAGTTTTACATTAGCATTATAAGCATACATATCACAATAAACTATCGTAGCATAATACCGGTTAAAATAACAATGGTATAATGGAAAGTTTCAAACGAAATAAGGCTACTGAGAAAGTGATTTTCTGAAGCTTAATAATATTTAATCTGTTTGGGCTTTCTGAGTCGGAAACTGACCGCTTTAGTTATTTTCTCTTAATCTATAAATAGTAAATTTACATGTCACGTCAGTTATCATATTTGTCTAATTGTAGCGAGTATTATTCACCCTATGATTAAAAATCTTGTTTGGTTTGTTTATAAAATGAATATCTTCGTACACTTTGTTATTTCTATTTGACCAAACATGATAGAAGGATCTTTTCTAAATCTTCTATATTTTGGTAGTCACCCAGTTTCATTAACATATGCTGCACTATTTACTAGTTAATAATACCTGTCCTTCCATCTTTCACAAGCACACAGATGGCTCCTGCTCCACTGGGACCCGTGGCAGTCAGTCTGCACCTCCTCCTGCTCCTCACCGCCATTCTCGTGACTGGACCAGCTCAGGCCAGGACGCCCGCCTTCAAGGCGATCTCATTCGACGGTTGCGGCCGCATCAAGGGCTGCTGGCAGTCCTCGTCGTCTTGCGGGCCCGAGAACTGCCCCTATGCGGCCACTTGGCGTACGGTCAAGATGGCCAACAAGGAATATCTGGAGATTGAACTGTTGGGCGACGTCAAGTCGGACAAGGGCTATGTGGCGCTGGGATTCTCCGAGGATAGGCTCATGGTGAGTTGGCGGGTTGATATATGAATTAACAGCAGAAGTACAAACGATTAAATGGTCTATTTTTTCTATCTCTTTTCCTTTTCTATCAAACCTGGACTAAACATTATGTAAAGTCTATATTCACACAAACTAATTTTACCGATAGATATTGTTGTACTCTAGATATTAATTTATTTGTTTCTGTAGACTCTTCTGTAGACTTATGTATTTTCCCTTTTGCCAAGTAATTCGTGCTTACCTGTTGTAGGAAATGTGAGAGCTGTGGGGTCTTTCTTGTATAAAATGGAACGATAAATTAAAACACAAACATCTGTGAAGAAATGGGGATTAATGGAGTAAACATGCGAATTAAGACAAATGATAAAGTAGCGAACAACTGGGGGTCGATTTGTATTCGATTTATTCGTGGCTTGTCTTCCCGTTGTGGATATTTCCTTGTTTGTCTACTGTGTTGCGTTATAGTCCACAGATATGACTTTATGATCTGTTCATAGTTCACAGCCATCAAACCATAAATATTAATTATAAATATGTTTACAATCCAAAAATAGCTTGTACTCTATGTAGAACAGGTCTGGATTGATGAAATGGAGTGTCAAACCTGTGGATTTTTTAAAGACGGTCTACCAAATCCAAAAAACAGTAAAGATCATTAAAAAGAGAACACGTGTAACAAGTGAATGGTGCGGGACTTTAGACCATCAGCGGTCTGTCTTGGAATGCTTGGAATTGTTTAGTTTTTCTTAATTGTGAAAGTCTTTTTCATTGGAAATTTTGATTGTGATATCATTACTATAGAACCAGTTATTTCTTTTTTATTTTGTAATACTGGCATTCACTCTACAATGAGTTTAAACAAAACGTTCGCTATGTGTTTACTTATTATTCTATCTTGCAAGTATGCTCTGGCTTATAATTTGTTAGTTGCAGTCCCGTGGCAATATCTTCACAAGTGGGGAGGAACCTGCCTAGATAAATGGGGAAAAAGGTGTAGAGGTCTGGCCCTTGGGGTAACACGGGATGGAGGGGGGGGGGCGTGCTCCCTACGCTGGTCCTTCTTTAGGCGTGACTCTATTCGATAAAAATTTATATCAAAATATTGAATGTAGATATTGATCATTTTTACAAAGGATTACCAATTGAAGATGGAATTATATAGTCCCAAAAAATAAATTATTATACATTATTGCCTATATTCGTATGTTATATTGGTAATGGCATGCAATTTAATAATAATGTAATATAGCAAAGTTCTTTTCGACAAATTAACATACAGATACAGTAAAATGTACAAAATTGTTTCTATTTTTCAGTTATGTACGTATAATTCATATGTTTATAAAACATTTAGCAAATATTGTAACAGTATCAATGAAGTGAATGTTTTAAACATAAGTAATCAGTGCAGCTTATATTCTTTAACTTCTAATTGCAGTAATTTGCGCATTTGAATACATTAATTTATAATATATTTAATTGATGTTATTCTTGATATTATGCAGTAGCAAAGCGTGTTCATAAACGCACGTTATAATGCCATTCATATTCGATAGTGCACTATTTATTAATCATCACTGCATTGTATGATTAATAGCTTACTTTACTTATATTACGCTGCTTGTCGAATGTTTCACTAAAGTATTATAATTTTAATACATTTTTAATTTAATAAGTAAATTGACTGTAATTAAAAAAATTAAGAATTTATTGTTATTGTTACAGACTACAAAATAAAATATTCGAACTTGATTTGGCATTATTCTCGATTATTGGACCACTTTTTTGGTACTTTTCCAAAACTAGACACGAACTGAGTCACACAGCATCAATACATAAGATGCATATCTTCACACGGCACAGAAAACCAGGCGCTGCTTTAGTCAACTGTAAAAATAGCCTCTTCGCATAATATTCAGCACTATACCGTTTTATAATATGGTATATTGCACAGACACGATAGTCGATTTGACTTTCAGACTTTCTGGCTCTAATCTTGCCTCAACTGAATGCAGTACAAAAAGTCAATAAGACCGCCAACCCAGTAGGCATCAAGCCGGAGCACGTATACAGGCTGCCTACATACATACTATCTGTTTCCATTTCCTGACTCGCTGAAACAAAACAGGCAGTAGTATATAGCATTCAACAAATTTTGTGTTTATAAGCGAACTACTAAGCGGTTAGAGAGGATGCATAACACCCTAACATCGACTATATTGCGCAGATGCAACTGCGTCATTCAGCATCATGGAATAGTGTTTTTCTTTAGTCGAAGGGCATTTTGTTGGGCATATTATTCTGTTCATCAGCATCTGTGTACACTAGCAAAATGGAGGCTGCATCGTCATGCCCGTCGGTATAAAAGTAGACCATTCTGAACCAGTTAGCATAAATTCCATGTCTATAAATTGCTCTTGTACTTTTTCAATCCTGTGGACAAGCAGTTGTCTTGCTTGGCAGGCTATAGCGCAAATGCGGCCAATTTCTAGATAATCATATCAGGTGGGTTTGTTGCTGTCTATTATGCGGTTTTTGGATTGCGAGAAAATTCCGAATGTGCCAGGGAAACTTAATCTGTACAACCAATGATCTAGTTAGTTTCTGGGTTTCTGTGAATCGATATTAGTTCTCTGTATACCTTCCGGAGTATTCTACAGTGAATCGATTCACAATTTGTTTTGATGTTTGAAGTGGTCATGAAACTGGATGATACAATTTAGAAACATTAAAATGTGTAAACTTATATATATGACATTTTAGAAAATGGACCAATTTTTAAAGATTTTTTGTTTTGTTTATGAATAACACTACTGAATGCTTTTACCGGTGTATCCATAATATCGAGTGATTTGTCAATAAATAAATATTGAAATAATTGTAACATGTCACCAAATAGTCAAATATTTAAATAATACTAAAAATTATAATAATGATAATATTGCTTGATTATTGATTATTGATTTTATTGATAGAGTGGCAGAAAATGTTAGTATCGTTTAATGACCATTTATAAGATCAAAACTTTTTTTAATAATTTCATCCTTTATGTCTTTACTCACTATAATTAAAATAGGGCTCTAGTATTAATGCAACAAATTATGTTTTTTGTTGTTATTCTTTATACTGTGTACTTCTGCTATAATCAAAAACGTGGGAAAGTTTACGACAAATCGCCATCTTGTACATCCGAGTGGCTTAATAGTTTGGATTAGAGGATCCCCGTGATCGCTAAGTAAACTTATGACATATTAACAAACTGACGAGATACATCAGCTGGAAAAACGTAGTGTTCAAAATGCTACGTTCACAATTTGGTTTTGTTCTAAATAGAAATTTAATATGAGAACGTCTCTTATGTCAATGTCTAAATTTGTATTTTTATATGCCATGTTTCTAGAACACTAACAAATTTACAGTATTAACTGCTCATGTGTATATTATACGTTTATCTTTTTTCCATGTCTCTTATACCTATAAGACAATCTATAATGTATGTAAATATTATTACCTATTAAACACAAGTTATGTTTAGTAATGTCAATTTTGAGTAATACTCCTCAGATTTAAAAAAATATAATACGGGAATTTTTTTGTTGAACCTTTGCGGCCACCCTGATACTAACAGAGGCACTACTACTATCAATATTAAATTCAAACTGAACGAATGCACAAAGCCGCGGTTGTGCATAACTAACTTTTTTTTTTTATATCCTATCAACTTATTGAAACATGAAATGGTTTATTAGTTAATATCGGGCTCGTGTATAGGTATCACTATTCCTATCTTCTGTTTGACTAACTTAAATCTAAGATTTGTTAGTCGACGGTATTAGCTGCATACTGTATCATTACCCACCTCAAGTTATGAGAATGAACAGTCTGTCACGGTAGTATGTCTCTAGCTCTGTGATGCGCGAGGTACACTACAGCCGTACTGTATTTTTATTGTCTAGCGATGAATGGAAGAACAGCTTCTGGATGAGATACTCGTCACCTACAACACTTTCTATAATGCAAACTTTGAGGACACACGGTTAATAATTGATTGTGGTGAAAATGTGGCCTCATCTTTGGATGAGATTAGTGATATCAGTTTTATGAATACTAAATTATTTAAAAAAATGTATCTTCGTGTAAAAATGTTAAAGGCACATTCTTTGTGATAGAACCTTACACTTAGCGTAGCAGGCATAAGTATATGAATTTATCATCTATATTAAAAGGTAAAAAATAACATCATTATCATATATGATTAATGCTAATTGAAAATAAATCATCATTTATATCTAATACGGATGAAATTACGTTTTGTTATTATGCGAACTTTATTATTACTTCCAAATACATGACTAAAAACATCATTTGGCAACTATAACTGCTAAGAGGGTTGTATATCGCCTTATTATTACGTCCCTTGCAGGGTGATGATGGGGTTGTCGGATGTTACCACGATTCTGACAAGAATTCCGTGGAGATTCGGGCCGGTTACAACAAGAAGAATCCAAAAGAGAACATCTTTCTGCGCTCTACTGAAATCGATGAGGTACGTGTGCTGATAGTTATGTCTGATTTAAATAGTAAGTGGATTTTTTTAATAACAAAAGTTACGAAATATAATTGTTTTCAAATACTCTACTGGGGCATGTTCGACATAACGGGGTGGATATGTTCAGCGTTGCTTCGTCCTGTTTAGGACTCAGCAGCAGACAATGCCTACTGAGTGATACCTGCATTTTTGATAACTTTTACAAAGGTATTTAAAACATTATGCATTAATAAAACATTAATTTGATTACTATAGTTTAATACAAGTTATCGCTATTATATTAAGATCTCATTATGTTTTTATTAATGACGATATTGATTTAGAAAGCAATGATAACGCGGTGTAGACCCCTGTTATATAGTCTTCGTGCATTCTGCAATTTAGGGAATTAGAATTAATGATCGACATATATTGAATCAACAGTCAGTTTGTATCGCAGAAGGTAGTCGACGTTAACTGCTTACTGATATTTAATAAATGAGTTAGTGCATACTTCTAGTTATACGCAGACTATGTGTTTCCTTAGTTTCTATTGCGCAGATACAAAGATACAATAAAATGTTATAATTTAGCCGAACGGAATTAATATCATTTTCTATCCAGTATAAACTATAAGATCGTAACTTTGAAAAAGGTTTCTTGAGATCAAATAAATGTTAATGATTTTGTTGATTCGATGTTAATCCTATATTTTCCATGTCTTTTATTTAGTGATCTTTTCTCTCTGATTTTTCATTGTTTAATTATATACTAGCTAACCTGATGCATTTGTTCTGCAACAATGTGTTGCTGGTTTGGTTAACATACGGACGTAAGTCAAAATTTGACGATTTTGTGTTTTGCAAAAATATGTTCTCTATACCTTATAGTATACATAATAACATGAGAAAGTTATTATGTTATTATCTGAATATTTTTGAAGTGGAAGTTCTTTTCAATTTTAGACTAAAGTACATTTTTATTTAATTAAGCATGGAGTCGTTTTAATTTTAATTAAAATAGACTTGCGCCTGTATGCTATATTTTCGACGAATTTTCCTGGATTTGTTAATAGTGTGAATCACATTTGTTAGAAGCATATCGTAATATATATATTTATATATATATATATGTTCTTGTCTTATTTATTGTTGATTTTTTCATTATTTTCTTTTTCTAATCTTAATTTTTTTTATTCTAATTTTTTTTTTAAATAGTCAATCCATTTTGTGGAATGTATTCTTAGTAAGTTATTTGATTTTATCCTGGTTAGATTTCTTAATTAAGTTAATATTGTTTGTTTCTCTATCTTAGTTACTTATTTATTGCCGACCTAAAACATAAAGTTAAATTTATTCAGATTTTTCTCTGGTTTTAAGTCACAACCAATCATAGATGTCTATTTAAGTCACAACCAATCATAGATGTCTATTTAAGTCACAACCAATCATAGATGTCTATTTAAGTCACAACCAATTATATATTAAGTCACAACCAATCATAGATGTCTATTTAAGTCACAACCAATCATATATTAAGTCACAACCAATTATATATTAAGTCACAACCAATTATATATTAAGTCACAACCAATTATATATTAAGTCACAACCAATCATAGATGTCTATTTAAATGACAACCAATCATAGATGTCTATTTAAATGACAACCAATCATGGATGTCTATTTAAGTCACAACCAATCATAGAAGATGATATATGTCCATTTTCAGGTCGCTTAGTAAGAGGATTATAACAAGTCGGAATATATAATAACATTATTTCATGAGCTACCATTTTTCGATAAAAATATATCATGCTCCAAACAATCTTCCAATATTATTAGGTCAAAGTGGGAACCAATCTATCAGAAAAATCAATAAAAAGAACATATTTTTTCATATTTTTAACATTGACCATATTTAATTTTCGTCTTTGGTTGTCATGTGTTGTGTCATATATTTTTTATTAGCCTATGTAAACATTATTGTTTTTAATATGTTACACAATTTGTGTCATCTGATGATACGTTTGACATACTATATAAACATAGATAACATGTATGCAAAACAATGTCAACAACGAACGCCAACTCCCCCCCCCCCCTCACAGGACTTTGTGGTGCCCAACTTCTTCATCCCCACCTCCACCAACGAGAGGGGAGAAGCGGTCGCCAAGTACCCCGCCGATCCCCAGCTGGGCGGCACCTTCAGCAGCGTGACCAACCGACTCCAGTGCCGCTTCCGCAGGCTGGTGCGGCCCACGCTCAGTGTGAGTCAGCTGAAGGACCTGTCGGGGGAGTCCGTCTACTTCCTGCTCATCTCGAGGGGCGACTTTGCCTCGGTCAACGGGTTCACGAAGCACTTCGCCGGTGGGGAGGTGGTCTCGGAGCTGCCCGTTTCTCTGCCCACGTAGGTGGTCGGCCATTGGTCTGTTGTCATATTTGGAAAGATAATATTAGTTGTGTATACATTAGGGTATGATTGTAACTTGTTCCACTTTTAGCTCAGATACGCCCCTTCGTCTCCATTCATGCATTAGTTGGTTTATAAGTCCTCCTAGCTTCCCCGTTATTTCAATTGTTCAAAATGGATTTGTCGATTTTGTTTTGTAAATAAATAGAAATTAAATATTGTGACCGTTAGCAATTTCGTCCACGGTTTTATTATGCAATATTATCTATTGTATTATAAAATCATTCTTTATATTCATGTAATATTATGACATGTAAGGTATTTAACAATTTTGAGGATATATGTAGTCGGAATCTTTTAAGCGAAATGTATGGACGAAAATCGTTATATAATTCTATATTATTGAAAGGATAATTATAGTTTTATTATAATATATATATAACGATTTTCAATCAATTATAAATACTAATCTGCGGAGAATATCCATGTATCTTCTTTTATCATCCTCTGATAATCCGTTCATATTAAGATGTCGCGTATATTGTCTGACAAATAAGTCAATTCATTTTTATAAATGTTTAATTATTCGTATTGATTGCTGATAAACAATTTTTGACTATAGTTGTGTCATATAAACGTGTATTATACGATAATCTATTTGAATTGAAAGTAATATTTATTTATCTACTCGGACATTGTCTTCGTAGGTTATTTAAATTATTTTCAATTTTTAATAATTTATTATCCTGTACATAACACCGTTTATTGTAGTAACGTAAAATCTTATAATTATTCTTCATTCACAATTTTTCAATATTCTTTTCTCCACAAGATATATCAATGTCCTCTTAAGCCATCTTCATACGCCCCCCGCCCCCATAACGCCCCCCCCCCTCTACCGCCGCCCCCATTCTCCCCACCGCCACGCAGAGGGTTCCCCAGCAGTCTGACCTCCTCGGGCGGGAACGACAACCCCTCCGCCAAGGCTCACGGCTGCATGATGGTGCTAGCCTGGGTCCTGTGTGCCAGCGTGGGCATCATCATGTCCCGCTACTATAAGGACATGTGGCCCAACGCGGGCCTCATCGGGGAGCGTATCTGGTACCAGACTCACCGGATCCTCCAGTCGATCTGTGTCATTCTCACCTGTCTCGGGTTCATCATCATCTTTGTCTACTCGAACGGCTATTCCAAGGTGGACGTCTGGCCGCTCTATGTTCACCCGATTCTCGGCATCATTGTCTTCATTCTCACGCTGATCAATGTGAGTTGTGCTGAGAAATCGATAATGGACTCTGGTTTACATAGGCTCATTTGATTGTATCAAAATTAGTAGTATATTAAATATGGTTACCTAGCATAAACATATCTATGTAACGGTAGTTGCACTCATGACAAACATAGAATACGTTTTATCTATCTTACTATTGAGAAAACAGTAACAAAAATTAAGTAGAAGTTTTATGAGTGAGCTGCTATATCGGAAAAAAACATTTTGCATTTGACAAATTCTAATACGTTGTTTAAAATATGGTTTAATAGATAATTATTTATTTAGGAGTTTGGTTTTTTCGGTATTCATTGTCGTTGTCACTTCAATATTTCTCGCTGTTTATAATTTTTACAAATATTCCTCCTAACGTTAGGCATTTATGGGTTTATCATAATCTCGAAAATTAAAATGTTTTTATATCTACATAAACTAATTTATTGTGATAATAATACATCACATGAGAATATTTAAGTGTTTATTGAAATCTTAAATAATATAAAAGTTGGGGTGAAGCGTTATCTGTGGTATATTGTTTATCTCACTCTACCGCTCGCTCTCTGTCTCTGCACTGATGAATGATGCGAAATATAAATTGGAAATTTTGAAAGTGTTGCCGCGATTTTGTTGGTTATCAGGTCCGTCATACTACTGACTATTTAAAATAACATATTATGGAATCGACAGAACATAATAAATTAGTAGACAGACTGCGAAATATTTAGCACGATAGCCTCAGTAGATTTTGACTAGTGAACGATTTTACCCCCCCCCCCCCCCTTCAACCAAGTGATTTCCT
>JAUZND010033493.1:0-18498 GCA_034780555.1 Coelogynopora nodosa
AGGCAACTGTGTTGTGTCCTAGGCAACTGTGTTGTGTCCTAGGCAACTGTGTTGTGTCCTAGGCAACTGTGTTGTGTCCTAGGCAACTGTGTTGTGTGCTAGGTAACTGTGTTGTGTGCTAGGTAACTGTGTTGTGTGCTAGACGGCTTTAATGGACACACCTAATTATTTAATTATAATATAATAACGAAGACACTATTATAAAAAAATATAAAATGAAATAACTTGTGCTGGGCTTCTTTATTACACCAATAAGAACATAAATTTGAGGAGCAGTTTTGGTAATATTATTAATAATAATATTTTAAACCCATATTCGTCTTTTTATTCATAATAAACGAAATACCTGTTGGAATTATATTCAACTTTATCTAATTGTTTGATTATAAACTAACTAAAGTATAACGGATAAATGAAAACATATTCATTAAAGATGCGCCCTTCAAAAACTAAATTGAAAGTATTATTAATAAATGTTTTCCCATAATTAATTATTCTGAAATAATAAATCCACTCAGGCCGCGTTCTCAAAGCTACATGGGTTAGATATAGTCAATAATTTGAATGTTTAAAAACATTTAATAATCTAAAGTGAGAATTTAAAGTAGATTTAGTATATTTAATTTTTATTAAATGTATTTTTAAATTTGTATTTAATTACTTGGGACTCATTCAGGTGGTCGTATCACCATTCATAGTTTTCAATATCTCTTTTAAAAAACTCAGAATTATAGTATAAAATTATGGCTTAGTAATAAAACAAAAATTAGCCGCTGAATCTATTTTTATTTAATTTTATTACATTCAACTATATTACAAATCTGATCATTTCTCAATCAATTTCAACAATTTAGTTTTTTACGATTCAACATCTATAATATAATATGTATTGATACATAATAGTATTGATCCAGTTATATCGATTGCTTGTTACTGATCGATCAATATATATTAATTTATCCATGATTGACACTTTTCAAAAGTTTTTTAACTTTTTTTTAACATAAAAGTCGATAAGCTGACCTACAGAGATATAAAATGTGTATGATATAAAAGATACAATATTTACTAACTTGTTACATGTCTATGACCTTACCGACCTGAATGTATTTATTACAGATATTGTCATTAAATATATACTATACTATACTATACTATACTATTAATGAATATCAATTAATTAAAGGAACACATTTTAATTTTATCAAATAGTCGTAAAAATATAATTTCTTTTGTAAAACTGTTTTCGATTGGATAATTATAAAATGTCTATTTTAAAATAAAAGTTTTTTTTATATTTAAGGTTGTTATTTTTTTAATTCAATTTAATTTATTTTTATATTTAATTTATATTTTAATTTAATTTATTTTATTCTCTTTTAATTTAAACAGAAAAATTTTCAGGGAATAATACCTTTTTATTAACTAAGTTTAATGATATTATTATTCATATATATACTCTTTTAATTAAAGTTTTTATTTTAATGCAAATTCTCTTACCCTACAAAAAGATTCAGAGTTTTTAGTTTAATTTAATATAATTTTACTTAATCAATTGATGTGACTCATTAGTGTACGATGTTTACAAAGAAATAACTAAATTAATATCATTTCTAATCATAGTTGCTAGTAGCCATAATTTTTAACAATTGCGTGATACATCACTTTCTTGAAATTGATCATTATCCATTTTGACTTTCCCTTTGCCTTCTACTAATTTCCGAGTTTTAACTCTTGTAGAGGCAGTCACCTGTAGAAATGTCAACTTAGGTTTTCACAGTCAAGAAAAAAATATTAAATGTACAAAATTATCGTCTAACGAATTGATTAAATCTTTCTTAGATTGCATAGAAATAAATCAATTTTAGAATATAATAGACTTTTCCTATTCTACAAAACATTAAAAAAAAATAAGGTTGATAGATTTGTATGGCTGTGATAGTCTTATATTGTTCATGATCACTACAGCTAATCTCTGCAAAAACAAATAGGCCCACGATCAAATCTGACAATTTACTATTTGTACAAAATAAATTAATCTTGGAAAATGTTAGTATGCTAAAGAAAAAAGCTTTATCAACTTTATGGGGATAACTGTCAATCTGTCGAATTTGATTTGATAGAGATTTTTTGCGTTTAGTCCATAATTTGCAGTTTTCTATCGGATGTAATATGCATTGATATATTACAACTTTAGCCAACAATATATTTATAATTTATTAATGACATAATTTAACATTTCAATTTATATAGATAGACATACATACATACTGTATATATATATATAGTATATGTACACGTAATGAAACTAATATATTATAAAATATCTTATAAAATTGTACGAAATCCCTTCTCTATGAGATTGTCTGATAAATGTCAAGGAAGGCTTCTCAACTGTTAATATGAAATCATTAACTTTATTAAATTAGAAAAAATATTTCGAGATTTTAACTGATAGTTATATTAAAATAATTCTTAATTATTTTATTCAGAGTAAAGTTTTTCAATTTATTATTTAACCTTATTTGAAAATTATTACACAATTTCATACTGGTAGTCTAATTTTACTGAATGTTGTACAATTTTTTTTATATATAAAATAAATTGACAACTTTTAAGCTTCTTAAAAGATATTTAATGGAGAATATTTATTATATTTTTAGTTATTTCCTTGTACACTAGAAAATTATTTAAATGATTTTTGTCTTTATTTTACAAATATAAATAATTAATTTGTTTAGTTTTTTTTATTTTATATATATTATTTAATTACATATTTTTATTTAACGAAAGTGTCGTTTGTAATTAAAAATAAATATTTAAGTAATAGTCGAATAAAATTAAATTTTGTAAAAGGACTTCAAATTAATGAACATTATAAAGAGTAATAAGATTTTTCCTTTTCATTCTAATAGAAGATTTTAATTTTACAAACAAAAACTTTATACATGAAACAATAATGTAAATATCCTATGTATATACATAGACATATACTTTTGATGTCATTAATTCGCTAACCTTTTCATATAAATATATAATCGGAAATCAGCGAACGAAATATACAACAAAATCTTTAAAATTGTAACTTTTACTCTTTTGATCCACACAGAATACTTCTTAATTTTAGTTTCTTGTTTGTTTTAGTCATAATTTGTTTTAATAATTTATCTCTAGCAGATGATCTGCTGTATGCTTTGAAACTTTCTGTATACTTGAATCATATGGTAAATATATTCATTTCCCTTCATTCACTTCGTAAACTTATATTTCAAAGCATTTTTTATGGCATGTATAAGATACGTGTTGTATTTTAGATCAAATTACCATACAAAGAAATTCTATAAAAAAAATTAAAATATATGCAATTCACTAAAGTTCTTTAAATAGTATAATGTAGCATGTATGTCAATTTACATGACTGCATTGTATACTTTTTAAAATATATATCGTATTCCTACATAAATTATTATGAACATAGATTATATTTCAAGACAAATTAATTAATAAAACATATAACAAATTTTTACCCTTTTCAAAATTAATACTATTATCTTTGCTAGCAAAATTTAGTAACATATTATATTTTACATTAGTTTCAATGACTTTATTATAAAAAGTTATCTTATTTTAACTTTGCTCTATAAGTATAATACTTCTAAACCTTTTTGTTGTTAGAAATATTACTTAAATTGCTCATTTATAACAGTGCATTATTTATGATGACCTATATAAAAAAAATTAATTAATGTAATGTTTAATTTATCGTAAATATGCATTTGTTAATCAGCATTAATATTACTATTAATTTTATTTTATTTTATTTACTATTTAGTAAATCGATTGTACAGAAAAATACTTTTCAATAAATAAATTATTTAAAATATATATTATTTCTTTCAATCAACAAGGGGAAAACCGTATCTATGATAATTAAATATTTTATTTTATTTTTCTTATTATATATGAAATGAATTTCTTAGCCTTAGAAGGCTAAATTTATGTATTACATAAAATATGTTGGAAAAATATATTATTTAATTACATATATAATTATGTATGATATCGTTGCCCACGAATTTAACACACATATTTAAATTAACATTTAATCGAATTTAATTTCATTTTATGAAACATTTAAACAAACCGATCGTTATTAATTGGCAAATTAGTTAAATCTAATGGATTATGAAACTGAATTTACACTTAATTCAAATATTTGGACTCTTAATAAAAGTTTAACGGAACATGAAACTCAGTGACTCATGGTGTACATGCCACAGTATTGATCCACCAATATTCACATGTTGAAAAGTGAAATCCAACCGAATCAATAATTTAGGATTTAATTATTGTTCAATTTGTGTTACTGATTCTAACTAACTAAAAGCTTTACCAATAATGTTTAATTTATATTCCTAAGGCGGTATATTATGACGCCAAATATATCATAGGAATGTCTTATAAGCCTAAGTCACTCGATATTATTACAAATCGTTTTTTTTCGTCCATCCTTTCTCTTTTTCACGTCCAATATTAACTTTGTGAAAAATTGTGAAGAACCTATAAATAATGTTAAAATTCAAAATTGCTCTCGGGGTTAAAGTTCGTATTTTAAGTTTCTTATATTATCTCGCCAAAAACAAAAACAAAAATGATCAACCAATTTGATAAGCATATGCTACCCTTCAATATATATCTAAAATGTTAGCTTACTTTGTTTCTATATTAAAATATGTCTAGTACATTTTTTCACATTATTTTGCATAAAAATACAATTTTACAAAAATACGGTTTATAGCAAGGTTTGAAAAATATAATTAAATTCGTTTGTATAATATACAAATTTATTATATATGTTTTAATGTTATATTTTATTGTTATACTTTTTATACATTCCTATTTATTATATTAATAATTTAACTTAACAAATGATTTATTCACAATTTTTCCATTACATATAAATATATTTGTTCAAGTTATCAAGTCTATGTGTATATTTATAAATAACGATAAAACTTGTTTTTCATCATTTCTGCAAAAATGTTAACGAAGATTTTAAATTTAGGTATGTTTAATTTAATACTTAGCGACTGTTTTAATATCTTTTGAAACAGTAGACTTATGTACGTCATAAAAGTCTGTAATATGAGTTGCGTCATAGAGGTTTTGTGAGACCGAGCCAGCCGTGTATCTAATTAATCTGGCATACATCTTCTCTCATTATAAATTGTGTAAGTCGATATATTTTTAAAATTATAATTCTATGGTTAGAGAAGACACAATTTCAGTCTGAACATTTTATAGAATAAATTGAATATGGTCTCGTATTATATTCCAAAAAAAATAAGTATAACATATGAGAATACAATTCATAAAAATATTTAAATAAAACAATATTCTACTAAGGGTTTTTACTATAACTTTTACCCACGTCAGAAATACGAGATTACATGAAGCAAATCTGTCTGCAAAAAGTAAATAGTCTATAACAGAAGTGGGGTGTAGGTGGAGTATGTGTGGCACTTATAAAAGACCTCTCCTTTGAAGCACGTACCAGTATAGTAAAAGCTGGTGCACCACCACCCCAACCCCATAAACATGTTAAGGAAAGTTCAGCGTTTGTATGAGAACATTATGTATGTAAATGTGGAGACTAGAACATATTAAAAAAATATTCACTAGGTGTTGACAGAGGTATAGTGGAATTTATACAGCAGTATAAAATCTCTCTCAATTCGACCAAAGTTCCCCTGGTTTTGCCAAGCGATTAAAAGTTGGCATGTCTTTTATGTACACACCAATTGAGTCATTGAGAGATTACAGTCATTATCACCGGTATATTGTGATCCATTTTAAAATGTTAATAATTTTTTAGCTTATGCTTATACTTATGAAACGGATTTATTAAACGAAATTAAATTAAATTAATTTAATATAAATAAATATATAATTATATTATTGTGTCTCCCATTAAAACGTTTATTATACGGTATACAGAAGAGAAGAAGTATTTGAATTTGTTAAATGTTTGTCGATTATTAAGTTTGATTTTATCTTATTTCTCTATGAGATGATAATGTAAACTTTGTAATAATGTAAGCTTTTTGATTATTGAACAATCCAGTTATTTACAGTTAAAATTTTGTAATATATATATTAAGTTGCGATACACAATTTCTTATTTCGTCCAAATATAGATAAATGATAATATAAGAAAATGATTTTATTTGAAAAGTAAACTGTAGGTGTGTTGTATAAAATTATGTTATCAAATAATATAAGTATTTAATCAAAATATTTATTAAAAACTTACAAAATCTATTAAAAAACTAATTAATTAAAAACTGTTTCGTTGTCACCGAAAGCCTTCATTGACGTAATAAAATATATGACGTCATTACATATATTTAAACATACTTTAAATATAAATATATTCATTTATAAAATATGCTGATGGCACTATTTTATGACTGAAAATGTAATTCTAGAACAACAGTTCGTTATGAGTGCTTCATATTCTTCTGTTCATGTTAAACTGTATGGATTTCCTTTTTTTAAAGTTTAACCTAAGTCAAACTACATATTTTGTGAGACATACGATTGCGATCTGTATATATTTAAAATGCATATATTACATATATCACGATGTCATAAGTAAGTAAGAAAATAAATATGTGTGTATATTTTTAATATTAGTGCCACCATTGGAATCTTGTTTAAATGTTAATTTGTGTTTTTCGATCATGATAAAGTGCATTAGTTAGGGATAAATAGAAGAGTAACAAAAAATCGTAATAAGTACATGGGGATATGTTATTGTAATTATGTGTGTTCTATTATATGCTAAGCTATTTTATTGTTTTACTATTTAACGATTTTTTCTTATTATTAAAACTTTTATTTGACCACATTATTAAATATTATTTTTACATTTAATTTATTCATGCAAAATATATAAAGTGGTAAAATTCAATTTCACACTTCAAAAGGGTGTAAAGTATTTTAAAATAAAATATTATGCTTTGATGTCTTAGGTTAAAATAATAGCTGTCTCACTGACTGTTGATCACATGATATGATGAGAAGGTTGTGAATGACCTCTCAAAACAGTAGTTTAACAAATCTGATGGTCGAAGTGATATGAAACCTTCCAGTACTTTATTACTATTAATTGTTTATGTGAAATTACATAATTTATATTGTTTGTTGGGTATGCTTTTAAATATTAACCTACATTGTACGTTGAATACTTTTGTTTAATTTTATATACCACAGAATACCATGAAATAATGAAAGCATTTAATATTTAAATAATTACTCTTTATGTTATAGTCATCTAGATTATGTTATTATTCATATTCAAAGGTAATTCTTATGTGAACCCATGTTTCGTTAATTGTGAAATTTATTATAAATTTTAGTACACAAAGAAAATTAGTAAAAAAAAATGTTCAAACAATTTGTACAATTTTATGCAGTTAATAGATAAGTATAAACGAAAGGGAAACATTTTGATATAAACGAAGGAGATCATTTCCAAGTATTATAGAAGAAAAACAAAGGTCAAAGGGTTCACGAAAAACCATTTTCTGATATCAATCCTTCTTACTAATTTAGTGAAACCTGAATCATTCTGTTCAACGCCGTGTTGTAATTTCCTCCTTCCCCTTAGCCTATTACCTGCATAGTCGAAGCAATAATTGTCTCCAAAATTAAAGAACGTCGACAGGGTTATTATGTTACCTAGCTGTGTGTATATATGTAGAATGTATTTTATTGAGTTATGTAGATGACTCACTTCGTTCATCCATCCGTCCGCTCGAATCTATGATGATACTTATTTTTTAATTTAAATAATCTTTTAGCAAATAACGATCCAGATTTGTCGAGCCGATATCATGCACATTAATTTTGAATAGGGATAAAAAAGGGGCGGAAATTATGTCATCATCTACCTCTTTTGTTAATTTTTTATCATTTAACATTAAAAAAATATATACAAATTATAAATTTAAAACTTATTTCAATTTATGAATTTTTACAGGACAATTAATGTTTCAGTTTTAGCTATTAGCTAACAATTTTACAAATATTTGCAAGAAACTCTATTAAAAAATGTAATAGCCTTTTTAATGATAATGTTACTTTTAGAGTCTAAACGTTATTTAATATTAAGTTGAGTGATGCTTTTTCAATTATGTTATGTATATTAATGAACGCCTAAGTGCATAAATATAATTCGATTTTAGTTTTGTCTCATCTGTGCAATATATTTGGGTCAATCTTTCCTTATAAAGAGTCTTGTCTCATCTGTGCAATGTATTTCTGTCAATCTTGCTCTATAGAGAGTCTTGTCTCATCTGTGCAATATATTTCTGTCAATCTTTCTCTATAGAGAGTCTTGTCTCATCTGTGCAATATATTTCTGTCAATCTTGCTCTATAGAGACTTGTCTCATCTGTGCAATATATTTCTGTCAATCTTGCTCTATAGAGAGTCTTGTCTTATCTTTACAATATGTACATGTGTACTATAGCTAAATAGGTCAATGGAATAGAATATTTCTAAATAGGGGGTGTACCGGCTGCCCTCCCAAGGATTACCACGTATTAAAAGAATAAGAATTGCATAAAGTTAATTCTACTGAACAGAATACTGAGATCTTATATTTTTTATCCACGGTGACAAATGACTTTTGTCGTTTTATTTTGGAATGTTATTCCCTCAAAGTTATGTATACCAAAAATCATAGTCATAACATAACAAAACATCATTACATAACAAAACATAAAAATGCACGTTCGGAATATTTAAATAGACAATTTCGTTTTTGTATTTAGTTTCTATATTCAATATTTTTTCTTTTACATAAACATAGCAAATAAATCTTTTTTACAGAATTATGTATTATTTTTATTATCCACCTTTTTAATATATTGTAGTTAACTGTATCAGTAAGCTATTTTTATTAATTATTTAATCAATACGTATATATAAACATTCGTCGCATGTAATATTTGCGTCTACCTTTTGTCTATAATGTCTATCTGATATATAAATGCTCATATAATATTACTAATATAATATAAATGCTCATATAATATTTATTTATATTTTCACCACTTAAATGTTTCTAATATTTTTTTTAATTTTCACGGTATGTAATTTAACATAATGATATATTTATACTATAATAATATATTTACTATTATTATTACTCTGTCTGGCAGAACAAATGTTATCAACAGTGCAAAGTTTAATTTACAATTAATATCTGAATTTTATCATGTAAAATGTTATTACTTATTAAAAACGTATTGCGTAAACGAATTCCAATACCGGACAGTTCAGTTGAGGTCTGTCTATGTATTAATCCATCATAAATTTTTGATGATTATATATTAATCACAGGAATCTAATGAATACAGCATTTGAAGCAACTATTCACTTATAAATCAACTAAACCTTACACAATGTTGTAACAATATTAGGTTTATCAAAATAAATCTGAGTATATTATTTTAAAGTGAATTAAAACTTTTTTATTATAATTTTTAATATTTATTTCATCAACTTTCATTATATACAACTATCTTTACATTCCTTTAAATTATATTTTTCTGACTTCTTACAATCTATAATTAAATATAGTTAAACCGTATTTTACAGTGTTATTGTAAAAAACTTCAATAATTACTTATATAGATAAAAGGTATTTTCCAGCAAATAAATAAAATACTAAAAATCTTCAAACGTAGATTATATTTACACAACAAAGAAAATACCAATAAGAGAACTGACATTTTCATAATGGAATTAAACTAAAAGATTTCAATTGCTTGTAAACAATACACATTACTTAAATAAAGTAAAAATGAAAACATCAAATGACACTATTATATAATTCAATTATTGGACAAATTTTTTTCAACAATAAATTAAACAATTTATATATATATATAGATCTTACATGTAAAAATATTATTATACTGAATTATCTAATTTGAATTTCTTTTAAAATTATTTGTATAAAATTATTCCATTTAACGTGTTTACGTTTACATATATACTCATATTTCTTGTTTTACTCCATAGTCGTATTTAGATAAAATATCAAATTCATTTATTGATTCTGATGAATAGTAATTATATAGAACTAATTATTTAACAGAGATATACTATATTATTAAGATGAAATATATTTCCTTGTGTCAAACAAAGTTCAAATCAAAAACAGAGATAACTAGAAAACAGTTGAGAGAGAAACAAGTGCATGTTGCACATCTTTTACGAATATTACTGCAACATCAAATATGTTTTAGACTTTATATTTTAATATGAACTTAAACAATTTGTAAATTAAATTAATGAGTGAAATGGTATTAATCTAATCAATTTATCTATATTAAATAATTGCATAATTGGAAGATATACAAAGTATACAATAGCAATCATATAGAGTTTTTAACTTATGGATTTAATCTCCCTTTATATCATTTCTGAGGTGATCACAGTAAATTTGAACGTAACAAATTTTTTATTCAAAACCATGATTGCTACACAAAACCATTATTGCTACACAAAACCATGATCGCTACACAAAACCATAATTGCTACACAAATCCATGATTGCTACACAAAACCATGATTGCTACACAAAACCATTATTGCTACACAAAACCATAATTGCTACACAAAACCATGATTGCTACACAGAACCATGATTGCTACACAGAACCATGATTGCTGCACAAAACCATGATTGCTACACAAAACCATTATTGCTACACAAAACCATAATTGCTACACAAAACCATAATTGCTACACAAAACCATAATTGCTACACAAAACCATGGTTTTTACACAAAATTTTAAAAATTTCTATTTATCACAAATTTCAATAACTGTCTATTTACAAACATTCTACATTTTAAACAATTTAAATTTCCTTTTTAAACTTTAACCATTTTTCGTGTGTCTTTAATTGGATTCAATTTTCTTTAACGTTTGTTTTGTATTTTGTATACTACAGTACGTATATTTAAAGTAACCCATGCAATTATATATATATTTCTTCCACAGAAAACATTCTTCTCATATATCGAGATGAGGTGAAACGTTTAACGATTCCGGAAAAAGTGACCCATCTTGACACAATCAAACATCTCTTCATCAAAGCCTTTCCCAAAAAGATCAACTTTGACTTTTTCAACGATTCCGGCAAGTCCATCTACGTGCTTGACAAAAGAACAAACCTCTTTTATGAACTTGAAAACTTACGGTATGTCATCAGACCATTTATCGCATGCCACTTTTCCTTCTTGTTATGGACAACTTTAAGCTCACAAAACAAAACTATATAAACAATATAGTCGTAAAATAAAATTAAAAAATGTTACGACTGAATATGAAACATTTTTACGGTATTATTTTTTGTGTTCACATAGCAATAATCGTATAGTAAATACATTGATTGCTACATTTCTTTCTTTACGATATAAAAATGAATCAAATATATATAATTGTCTATATTTTTTAATTCAGTTTATACGAGAATACTTTAAAGAAAGTATTTGTAATTTATTTATATTCATTTCATTTTTTTAAACAATTTTAATTAAAAAATTCAAATAAAAATTAATGAACAAATGTTAAGTGCTATATAAGTTTTAGCTAAACTTATTAATAGACGTTATGAATCTAATAAACTTAATAAAGAAAAAAAACTAGTCCCACTTAATTTGTCATGTAAAAATGTTATATACTATATTTATATATTATATTGATATTTATGTATATTTTATGTTAAATTGTATTATAACTGACTAAATCATATTTACGCTCAATAAAATAATCTTGCCCTCGAAATCTTTTTTGGTAAATATTTATATTGTTGATTTCATTGATATTAACAAATTGATGAAATAATAACTTGTTGATAAAGTGTTGTTGCATTCTTAATTCTAAATAGATCTGCAATGGAACATGTGCTGGTGTGTTCGTTTATTAACCCTAGAGTATCATATCAGTGTTAATTAAAGTAAACAAAAAAACTAAATTTATAAGATTTTTGAATATGAAAAGGAAAATGAAATAAGAATTTGAATATATATAAAATATTATCTATTATTATTGAAAATCAAAAATCAACATAATATCAAATTATAGATATTTCAATTTTATTAATTATAGATTTAAGATTATTCAGTTGAAATTATGAAGTGTTTTAAATATTTCGCGTTTATATATTATAAAACGTCAAAAAATACTGATCACTGTAAAAAATAAACTTTTATCCTACTCGTTCTTTGCGACATGCAAATAAAATTGTTTAAGCAAATACTCAGATACTCAATTATATTTTGAAATGAGTTATTTCGTATTTTTCTATTCAGTATACTCCTTATTTACTCCAAATATGTTATCAAACTATTATTCCCTGTTTATGTGTTAGTTTAGATATCAGTTATATACAATTTAAATACTTAATTCGTTACTAAAACATTATTATAATATTTTAATTGTAGATATTAATAGTTAAGGCACCTAATAGATTACGTTTATATAATTCGTTTCTATTAAGGTACGTTATAGGTTTTCGCTTATTTTTAAATTTCAATTATTGATTATATATAAAATAATTATGTTGTTAGTAATGTTTTATTATGAACAGACATGATTAACAGAAAAATAATTTTAATTGAAGTACATAGTAATATTACATAAAATTAACATAAATAATATTGAAAGATTAATCAAAGCTTAATATAAAAAAAACATTTTAAGCAAAAACCATGTTTTCTACTGTTATCTCTCGACACAGACAAGTTTAGTTCTCAGAATATGAACGATTTTGAGAGAAACAGAAATATAGTGTGTAGCTCTTTATTTATTATACTTATTGAGGTTATGCAAACATTAAACAACTATTGTGATATTTTTATAATCAGCTTGTACTACGGGCTATTTTGCTCTACGAAATATTCCACATCATATAAATTTCTTTGTATTAAAAATAATTTTTATATACATTTAAAATTATTTGAACTTTATTTTTATTACTATTTTTAATTATATTATTAAATTACAAAATTTTACTACTCTCTCTGCCTATTAATATATGTTGTGCATGTAATATAAAGAAATATTTTTTTAATTATATGTGACATTAACTTGTGTTCAAAATGTGCACTTAATTAAATTTATTTTATTTTAATCGCTTTAAATGTAATGTTACAATTAATAATTTGAATTAATAATTATCATAAATACAATAAATATTGTCATCATAAACGTATTAAGACAAAATTAAAAACAATACTGTCTAGTTTTTACTAATCTAAAAACAATCTCTGTGTATGATTATAATTGTATCATGTAATCATATTTTAGTAAAAATATAACTTTTTGAATATGTCTGATATTTCTGTATAATGAAATGTTTTACTTCATTGTAAAGTTTGTTAATATGAGATCTTAAAGTACAATCGATCACATATATTTCCGTAGGGTCCAAGCTAGTTTATTATTGGACTAAAACAACAAGACGGAATAGTATATATACAATTTATTCCCAATGCCATAACATTGTGACACGATAATCTAATTGAGTGGACAATTTCAGATTTCTCCAGAGACCAATTTATAAGCTAATAACCACAACCTGTGATTCGAAATTCAGAATTGCAAGAATTGAAAATATTTGGCTTTAGTCCGAAAGTTTTCTGTTTTACATTTTGAGGAGACGTATAACTGTAGTGTGGTAACTTTATTTTTAGTCTTCATTACTTTAGTATGATTGGCAAGATTCACTATTCATAGTTATGTAGGTACTTAAAATGCTAAACTGTAGTTGAAAAAACTTAGCCTAAAAAGAAGTGTTGAAATATGTCAGGTTTTAAACTATGAAATCAAATCGAAAAGTGTCATAAATATTTAAGTTACCTTTACTATTTCTGTTCTTGTAAACATATAAAACAAAATTTAAAGTTTGAAATATATTGTAGTCTTTGTTCACCACTTTAAATAATTTTAAAACAGAAATACTCTGTTTAGTTTATTTTAGATCAGGCACAGTTAATAAATTAGTCAATTGAAACAAGACTATTTAGTGATGATTATAATGCAAACCTCTGCCTGAAATCACTATAAAAAAGGCAGTAATAACAACACCCAATTTTGTACACCTTGTTTTCACCCCCATTTCTCCCGTCGTCTGATATAGAGATGTTCAGGACAGCAGTGTTTTGAAGATCCACGAGACAACTCTAAGTCAGACCAGCAGTGAAGCCCTCCCCCTGACTCCAGACTCTGAATGCCCCCCTTGCGCCTTCATCGCTCCCCCACCGCCACCGCCACCGTTACAGCTACAACTGCCCCCAGCACCCCCTCCACCTCCACCAGCACCAGCTACCATCAACCAACCTCTCAGCAGCTCACAGATTGACTTCCTTCGTAGAGACGAGCGACAGCAATACTTTTCGGATTCTGAGTTAGACTCAACTCGATTCCCCGTTAAGATGACAACACGCAATCAAACTGCAAAGACCAACGCGAAACATCAGGTGTGCACACTTGTCTGGGAATAGGATGGTCATCTATTGTTTGGTTAATAGACACTTTCGACAAAATAAGACATTATCAGGCAGCGAATGCATCGCTTGCTTCGTCAATGCGTGAAGATTAATTGTCTCGACATATCTGAAATAGGCAAGACTGGGATTATGTTTAATACGTGTCCCAAGAAGGATTTAGGAAATGTAAATAAAATATTAATATAAAAAATGAAGCTTTCGGTAATGAACATTATGAACGAGGCTCGTATATGAAAACAATAAAATAGATACCACTTAATCTGATTGAAACAACAGCTGCATATTTACTTTGTTCGTTTATTCAACTTCTCAATCTAAGAAAATATAATACGATAATTAAAGCAAGCATAAGAAATTAAATATGTAACTATTTATATATTTTTTCAATTTATGAAAATTTTTTAATGATCTCTTCTAATCTGACATAGTGTTATGCATAACCCGCCTATGCTAGTATTAGTTATAGAACTAGATATTTACAGATTCATTCACAAGTTAATATTTTTCATTTAAAAAATTACATTATTTTTTATTAATTTTAAAAAAACCAAAATTATTGACGATACAATTGTTCAACTATGAAACACGTTCGGTTATAATAATTTTAATCCATCGTTTTTGAGGCATATAGTTGTCTGTGTACAAACTTTTATGTCTTATTTTGAAATACTCTCTGTATGTTATAAACTATTAAACTATTATTAATGTTTTCCTGTAATTTTAGAACTAAAAATAAAATCAAAGTCAAAATGATGATGTCCATTTCATACATCTCATGTTTGTTAATATTGGCATTGTTAGTCGCAGCTAATTTTTGTTTTCTTATTAAAAATTAAATAGACTGAACTGCATTTGTATTGTTACCATTGGCGATGCACAACCTTTGTATTGTTACCATTGGCGATGCACAACATTTGTATTGTTACCATTGGCGATGCACAATATTTGATTTTAAATCTGTAATTGAAGTTATTTTTCTATTTTCAAATGATTTTAAAATTAAAAAAGTTGAAAAAGAATTATCAATTTGTTTATCCAAGCTTTTAAATTATTTCATCGTTTAATTTTTTTCAATTGCTACGCCATTCCAAATACTATTCCTATTTTACTTGATTGAATGCCATTTCATATTATATATATACATGTCAACTGGATAAAACATGTTTAGAATCTCTCCTTACTCTCAATTCCAAGCTGACAGGTCCGTTAATCAAATATTCGACAATGTTCATTTAGAATTTCATTTTTAAAGAATAAGTTACGACGCTAATCTCTAAATTCTTATTTTTATTATTTTTATAATTAATTACATATTTATTTAACATTATCTTCTTTGTTGTCTTTTTTAAGTTTGTTAACTAAACACTGTTCGTTTCTTTTAAACGGTAACAAGTACAGTTCTAATATTAGTGCAGATAAATTATTTCGAATTATGTGTATAACTTTGTAATATGTTTAAAATATAATAAAAAATCATTTGATGCATATATTATAATATGTTATATGTATGTATTATTAATTGAATGTAATACACAATTAAAGAGTATTAAATAGATAATAAAATGGTGTAATAATATTGTAATACTAGTAAAGCCATTTTTATAATACGTTTTTATAAATATACCTTAAATTTGTTGAAATCAGATTTTTTTATCAGCTCCTAAGAAATAGTTAAAACAAAGATGACAGTGATTCAACAGAAATGACGGCATTTCAACTACACACACACACTGTACACGACGCAAATTAGGATTCATTTACTACGAAAGTTATGCGACAACCCTGTACTTGCTTAACTTTTTAACTTTTTAAGAGGGAAAAATCTCTGAAGCAGATAACTTGACTAAAAGCTAGTGAATTGTCCCTCTTCCGTTGCACTGCTTGTATAAACTTTTGAGTGACTTTTTATGAATTTGTTTGGCAAAGTAACTATATCCTTCACATCACCCCCTTTAGTGCCACAATAGTCGGCTAATTTCGCTCCAGACAAGCAATAGACTCATACTTTTTGATCTCGACGATTTGTGTGTGAAGTTTTGCCTTTAGCTTTTCAGCCCTATACCTAACACTATATGCGATCCACGGAAGAAATGATCAAAATGAGCGAAAATTGATAGTCGAGAATTCTTGGTATAATTATTGGGGAAATTACGAAATGACCAATGTATTTAGTACAATCCTGTCTCTTACTGGGAAAATAAATATGCCGTATAGTCAAGTTAAAAAGTGCAACTTTCATATCTTTTCCGATGGATAATTGCCTATCCCTTTTCTTCCTCCAAAGCTGGATATGTACTTTTCTTTCATGCTATAAGATCTCTCTCTTTCTCTTTGTCGTTCTTCTCTTTTTCTGATATATAGACCATTTATTTTTGTAGTAATAAATAAAAAGCCAATTGTTGACTGCTTAATGTGGTCAGAGTGCGAGTCGAGTCGAGTCGAGTCGGTCATATAGTCAAGCCAATTGTTGACTGCTTAATGTGGTCAGAGTGCGAGTCGAGTCGGTCATGGTCATATAGTCAAGCCAATTGTTGACTGCTTAATGTGGTCAGAGTGCGAGTCGAGTCGAGTCGGTCATGGTCATATAGTCAAGTCAATTGTTGACTGCTTAATGTGGTCAGAGTGCGAGTCGAGTCGAGTCGGTCATGGTCATATAGTCACTTTACGCACCACACGCGAACCGTGTTCAAACCAAAGCGCATAACACAAATGCATTGAGCCGGTATTGAGTTTGTAAATTATTGTTTACATTAATTAAAATTTAACTTTTTTTGTCTAGAAGTTCTCAGAATTGGTTAGTGCAAAAAATCCCTTACACTGCCTTCAATATCGCCTTCGTTAATGGATTTTATAGTAAAACTAGTTTGAATAATGTCGGAAAGACGTGGAAGGAGGGTTTAGGTTATACGCAACTATTTTTTAATATATTCTGAACGCTAGAGACGAGGCTTATTGTTCAATGCGTTCAACCGTCTATAACGCTTGTTATCAATATATGGATCCACTGCTTCAATTTCAAGTCGAAGTAACTTTGTATAAATGTGGATTTCATAAATTTCAATTTAAAATGGAAAACCAATAAAATACTTGGCTTTTGTCTACAAAACAATATAGAATAAAATTATCAATATTTTGAGCAATAAAATGTGTTAACTACAAGCTTAGTAAACAAATAAGCTTGTTTCAGTTAACAAAGCTGCCCATTAGAATCATATTTAATTTTGTCAAGTGAATCTTAATTTATTCACTCGTAGGAATCTTAACTTATGCACACGTAGGAATCTTAATTTATTCCGTTGTAGGAATCTTAATTCATTATGTTGTAGGAATCTTAATTCATTATGTTGTAGGAATCTTAATTCATTTCGTCATAAGAATCTTAATTCATTTTGTTATAAGAATCTTACTTCATTTCGTTATAAGAATCTTAATTCATTTCGTAATAAGAATCTTACTTCATTTCGTTATAAGAATCTTAATTCATTTCGTAATAACAATCTTACTTTATTTCGTTATAAAACAAATTAATTTAATACGTTGTAAGGAGTTTTTTTAATTCTTTCTGCTATATGATTTACAATCAACATAAAATTATTTTAAATCATTTTTAACCATTTATTTTTAACCAATTAACACTGTATACAATTTAATTATTTTGATAAACATGAAAATATACACTTTATATTTAATAAACAGGTACATCGTAATTCGAGAATTTAATGCAGATCCGAATATTTAAAAAAATTGTTGATGCCTCCCAAGATAGATTAATTGTCAATACGATTTTTAGTCTATTTTTTAACGTATTCGTAAAGTTATATCTTTGTATCTTTGTATCTTTGTATCTTTGTATCTTTGTATCTTTGTATCTTTGTATCTTTGTATCTTTGTATCTTTGTATCT
>JAUZND010033504.1:0-22449 GCA_034780555.1 Coelogynopora nodosa
TTTAATACACTTATAATCTATAAGTCTTAATATACATTTATTTTTAATACACTTATAATCTATAAGTCTTAATATACATTTATTTTTAATACACTTATAATCTATAAGTCTTAATATACATTTATTTTTAATACACTTATAATCTATAAGTCTTAATATACATTTATTTTTAATACACTTATAATCTATAAGTCTTAATATACTTATAATCCATATACACTTAACGCACTTATAATCTATATATTTTTAATGAACTTATAATCCATATATTCTCATATCATGTACTGGATTGATGACTTATTATTTGATGAGCTGAAAATGGCCTTTATGAGGACTTTAAAAATTTCATTGGCAACATACATCGTTATATACTTTCCGCTAAATAATTTATTTAGCTCTTACTAACAACTATCGTGTTAATTTCACTATATTTTCCCCTTATCTGAACTGTTATAATGGGAATATCTTTGTCGCTAAATAGACAACCAATTTAGATAACAAATGACATATAGTTATAATTTAACTACCATATCAGACCCTTAAAAATCGAATAAAATTATAATAAATAGAATGGGTGTGTGTCTCTACATACATATTTCATACAAAATTTAATAACAATCTAATGTATATAGCAGTAATCGTCTTGTAACAAAAGTGAAATAATCCAAAATATGACCAATTAATAGTTTAGTTAGTAATTCAGTATAAGTATAGGCAAATTAAACTATTAGTTGATAATTTTTGGGATTATTCCACACTGTTATTCCAATCGTTATTACATTTAGAATGCGAAATATGCACGGTGAATTATTTTTAAAGATTATTTTAAATATTTATATTGCTATTAATGAAATTAATATAATAACTATATTATTAACATATTTGTTATAATACGATTGAATTGTTAATAACGCAAAAGTTTTTAGCTCACATGCCACAATACAAATTTTATTTTAAAAACGTGTTTATATTATAACGTACACTATACTATACATGTAAAAGGTTTTTTATAATTAATAATATTTAATTAACTTTTAAATAACAATTAGTTCATCAAATAATAATTATGCAATTGATACTATACTCACCCATACCCATACATGTTATGATTTCATGAGTTCTCAGGTTAAATGATTAAAAAATTACCCTAAATTTATTATTTTAATTTACCACAAGAAAGATCATACAATTACTAAATTTTCAAAATTGGTATCTTTAGTTTATCATAATCTGGTTTCTTGTTTTATGAATGAAAAATGGCATATCGACATTGAACTTACTAAAATCTATTCGTTTCTCTTTCTTAAATTTTACTACAGCATTGTAATCAACTGGACAAGTAAGTTTTTTTTACAATTATCACGCAAAGATTCTGACCCCTTTTTACATAATTAATTCTCCGACACATAGTGTTATTGAGTCATACCGTATCGCTTATTAAAATAAAAAAGTCACCTTGATTGAGAAAGTCACCTCAATCAAACAATCAAGTTTTATGATCGATTCCTACTCTTCCGGATGGTGCCCTATATGGCATTGTTCGCATCGCTCTTGATATCCAATCCGAATAAATTGGCGTTGGCATTCACATCCTTGCTTACCCTCTAATTTCCCGTTATATTCAAATGTTTAAGCTGTTCCTTACTTGTCATATATTTCAAAATCAAGTTTGAGTCTGTAAAAATATTCTTCATTAGATACCTTGATGTTTCAGACACGTTCAATACTGTTTCATTTCGGATTTTGGTCACCCAACAGAATATTTTGAATTTTTACAAACACAAGAATCACTCTTCGCTAATGATTATTTGTTCAATTTCCGACAAAGATCTATAATTAATATATAATAATTGTTCAGTAAATAAAAATTGACGACAATAACACAATTATTGTTAAATTTCCGACAATTTCGACAACCTCCCTCCACCGCAATCATACCCGAATATGTGCCATAGGACCAACAGTGGTAACTTACCGACTTTGGACGACTGCTGAATTAATGTTGACGTATTCATATCTCAATGAAAACTGGCTATGTTCAACTGAATGAAACTATTTTATGAAAATAATATGACTGTGGTGACAGTAAATATAGATATATAAGTTATTAGAAATGTTATATTCGTTTTGTTTTTAGGCTGGATTTTTATTACAATTCAATGAGTATCAAAGCTCCAATGAAAACCGTTATACATATTTAAGGAACCAATAAAAGTGAAATAATTTTCAGGCAGTTAAAAAAGCATATTATTCATTTTTTAAGAATACCAAATTTATAATGGTTAAAATTCAACACCCACTTTATGTGTACAGGTTATCTTGTTTCACTTTCTTATATTGGTAAAATAATAAACGGTAAACAAATACGAAGCCTAAGTCCATGGATGGTTCCATCTAGTTTTGCCATAATAATAAAAATGCAATAATATTATTGAATAAATATTTCTTTATTCTATTGATAAATTTTATTATGGCAAAATAAAAATATAAAAATAATTACTATGTAAATATATTTTAAAACAAAATATATACAATTAAATACTATAGTAATTTAATACATTTGTTTTGTTAATTTTTCACAACATAACACAATATTTTAGTACATGTGTGATTTTCTATTTTTTATTTATTTGACACTTTATATTATATATATAACGGTCTCTTTGATTACAAATCGTCAATTGAAATCAGACAAAGATCGTGAGTTAGTCTGTTATAAAAAAATCATCGTTTTGTAAAGTGTTTATATAGAACGTCTATAGCTAACAGTTCAGTCGCTCAAACATTTGAGAATTTCAAGGCCAAATTTTGGAAACAACTTTATAAAAGAAGAGATTGTATCAAGTCATTTCATGTTGAACGAGAAGCAAAACACAGTAGTATCTTCAATGTCGAACTGTCATGTAATGAACAGCATCGATTTACTTTAACGAATTAGTTTTATTGATTGATTACTATTTGTGGCTAACTTCAGAAGTCTCTCTATAGAGGTTCCTTGCATTACATGCTATATATATATATATAAACTTCACAGGTTGTGTCCTCTTGCTACCGCTATAACACTTAGAGGAAGAATTCAAACGATTGCAGTCAACTATTCAAGAGCGACACGTCACGTCACGTCAAGAGCTAAACGTCACCCCGAAAGTTCAGGAAGTGTTTTTTATGTCAAAAAATTATGCGAATTGAAGGGCAGAAGTCTTGCATTATACAGTAGAAGACACAGTAAGTAAGGTTGTCCATGGCGACTTCAGTGGACTTTAGAAGACTACAAGGTCACAGTCTCGAGTCTTTTAACCATTTCGATGATCATTGAATACTCCTCCATGTAGTATGTGCAATTTTGAATACCTTATACATATACAATTATAATTGTATAATTTCGGTAAAATTTAGAAAACATGTATTTTGAATACTGAATGTTTTATTAATTTAACCATGTACCTAATTAACATTCAAAATTCCTTCTGTATCGTATAAGAATTATTTGTCTTCAAATTTATAAATATTTCAATGACTCATGTTATGGAAAAAACTTACATGTTCTTTCTGTTAATAATATATTAAGTATTTATTTTTTAAATAGACTTAAATAAAATAACTACATCAAAACTAAAATAATAAATTCTTTCAAATTGTTATGCTTTTTAATTAATATCAATAATAATAATTCAGCATAAGACTACTCATACAAATATATGAGTAACATGATCTCATTATAACTCTTTCAAAATATATGGCGGATAATTTGTTTGAGTGTTTTATCGGAAATTGCAGTATAATATACATTTAGATAATTGTAATCGTATATAGTAATTAACATAACAACTAAGTACTCCATAAAATTGATCAATGTTTATAGTATAATAATGATGATGTAATCAGACTATCGATTGTTTACAATGTTAATATTTACATATTTGGATTTATTAGAATGTGAATGTCTCTTTCAGCAATATAGTCAACAATTTACTTATTTTATAGTGTCAAAGGATTTCAACCGATTATATCTGATTTTATTAAGTGTGATTCTTCATAAGATTTTTCTGAGAGTATATATAATAATTAGAGACCCGTTTACCAGGTTTGCAGAGGTGTGGGAGTGTGTGGGACTGAATGTAATTATTTCTAGAATAATCTGAAGGCTAACAAAATAGCATACATTGGTTTTAACAAAAAAACTACCACCCATCCCAACCTTGGCCCTTCTCTCCCTCCCTTACTAAAGCTGTTGCACAACATGTAATTTAAATGTTAGTCACTTAACATCGTGCTTAAAGCGATAAATCCTGGCAAATTTTCAAATTGACCGTAGATTGAAACAAACATTGGTACATTAATCTAGAGCTTTTTAAATTTTGCATATGCAAATGAGGACTTCGTCAAAATAAAGTTGACCAATTCATAACTGCATATTGTAATAATATACCTAATATTGTATATTATATATTTATCACGTGTTTTTCATTATGCAACATTTTTATCGCAATATCTCAATATTTTGTAAGTAATAATTAAAACTTGTTCATGCAGAAGAGGAATTTCGAACCAACTTACATTTATACCACGATTCTCTGTTTTTCAGTTTCTTACATCGTATCGGTCTAAATATTTGAAGGAAGGTATGAGTCGACACCACCAAAGTATAAATTATTTACAGTGTATATTTTATTTTTTATTTAGAAATCGATTGTTATCAATTTATTCATTTTATGTTTTCCCATATTAGATTATTAACTAAATATAAATATAATATAATATATATATATAAAATATAAAAATATATATATACGACCACCTAATTTAATTTAATAAACAAATTATGGATAAGGTATGTTAAATTAATTTATATGGAATTGAAAAATATATGGCTGAATTTAATTTTCCTGAGTATTAGCATTTATAGAAAACACTTTTTTTAATTATCAGTAAACAATGATTAAATTTATGAATATATAAATTCATTATGAAATAGAGTATATCAGTTTTCTAATTCACACTTTTATCTGTTGAAAAGTGTGATTTACTATAAAAGTTATTGGTTTTATAAATAAAGTGTTATACCAATTAAATAGGGGGTGAGGTAGCCCAATCGGTTAATGGGCTGGTGGTTAAGTGTGAAGATAGCGGGTTCGAATCCCAGCAGTGTACCCTGGCAGACAACTGCGTCTGTCGAGTGTATAGCAACTCTTCTGAGTTTGTTCAGAGTACTATGTAAAAAAATGGAATTACCGAGTGGCTTGCGGTTGCCGAGGGTGGGTTAATGGATTCATGTTTCATGAGAAAGCGCTAGTGACATTATTTATTATGATAATTGTAGGCGCTTATAAATATCAAAATTAAAAAAAAATTAAAATATTCGTTTAAAAAATAAAAATATCATAATTCGTATTTACGCAACATAAATAATTTTGTGTGGGATTGTTTCTAAATTTAATTTTCATTTTTTAACTATTTCAATTATTTCGCAGCAGTTAAATCAGCGTCATTCTAAAACTTGTAAGCATCTTATATTATAGATTGCTTAACATGCACATAGGACACGAAGTAGATTAAAATTGGGTTGTTATTAATTATAATCATACAATGACAATATTAATTTGAATAATACCTATATAAAGATTTTTAGATAATATAATATGGACTCGCATAAATTCTATAAATTACTAATTTTAAAAACTTTATTGCAAATGAAAATCTCTATAAAATTAACAAATGTTAAAGGGAAATATATTTAAAAAATTACCACATTTACATTTGTAGATATGATGATAGAATTGGAAAAAAATTATTGTGATCTATTTTTATTACACTATTAAATCCTTAATAATATCATATAGGCCTACATTATAATATTTCACTTGAAAAGTGGTAAAACCCCCATAAAACATCAAAGTTACACCATAAGAATTACCAGAGCTTTAGAAGAGAAAGTATCCATCCCCAGAAACATATATGTGTGCATAGATATGGATTGTTTGTTTGAAAGGAATTCATATATATGTGTGTGTGTTTGTGTATGTGTATTAACTTGTAAATATTTACAACACTATACTTGATATTCATGCATAGGGTCTCCTCAAATTACATAGTCTTTCTAACAATTCATTGAATAGTTTTTGAAAAAAATTTTTTTTTAAAGACTTGCTCCTGAACAAAAAAATGCGTGTCTGACATTCAACCTGAAATATCCACTACTAAATTACTTAACCATAAAGGGGGTTCAATAAGTTTTCAGACTCTCTATGAAAGCAAAATCCTGCCAAATATACTGCATGTTTATTTATTAATAATATATATCTAAGATATTGCTGAATATTTCAAGTCTACATCTCTATGGATACCTTCAAAATTATAAAAACCCAATTCTAAATTACAAAAAAAGGTAATTTTTATCTAGAAAGTGTCGTTTATTTGTATACTAGTATAGTTTATATACTTTTTTGCTGATACGCTGAAGTTATTGAATGTTTCCAATCTTGATAAACTAGTAGCCTATATCACTATATAGTAGATATGTACCTGTTGACATGACATCATGTAATATATGCCAACTAGTTTAAGTGAGATTAACAATAAAGTCCTTTGTTAATATACAGCAAATTTAAGGTCCAAACGAAGATTCAAACAGTAATATTCAAATACATGAAAACAGAAATTAATTTTGCCATGTGAATTTCAAATTGTCAAATTGTCAAAGCTCATAAATATGACAATTATCATCCAAAAACAGTGCAACTTAACCGCTTGTTTATAATTACATATATAATCCATGAGTATGAAATTGTAACCTATATGTAATCACAAATTGTAAACTCTTTCTCTGCTAAAAACACTATTCAACTGGAATAATATGCAAAATATAAATACCTAAATATGGCAGTATAGTGAAGAGGTACAACTTATTAACATTATAATTCTCTGCTACAATATGTCGAGTGGTTTAATCTGCCTTCAAGTTACAAATTAGTGAGTTAGAATTTTGATTTGCTGTCATATTGAGTATTTAAATTCGTAATCAATATTTGTATTAATATTTTTCAATGTTAATCTTTCTTCTGAACAATGCAATAAATGCATTTTATTCATATTTTCAATACAATTTATAATTATAAATTTATATTACTCTCTAAAAATATAGCCATGTTTTATACTGCGGTTAAACGAAATTGTAAGAAACTATTTTAAACAAGAATATATTGTATATACATATTTAGTTAGTAAACTTCAAATATTAGACTTTAGAAATTAAATAGCTCATTTTATATAAACTGATCTAAAATTAATCTGGTCACAGGCCTAACTTAAAGAATTTTATAAAATTTGCCAAATCTTAAATGTATAATCTTATCTAAATAATAGCGTTCCAAACTGATGAATATATGTTTTTTACCTGAAATGTGAACGTTTCTCAATTCAAATTGAGAATAGAGCAATTAAATAGTGAAAACCAAGTTGGATCAACGGAATTCTTTAGAATTCTTTTTAAAGTTTTAGTTCTATTTATAGACATCAACAAATGTATACTAATTAATTTGACTATTCTGTGCTAGCGCGGCCCCACCATCTATGTGTCCCAGAGAGAGAAGGAAGCTGTCTAATTCGTCGAGACCACCCGGCCATTATCTCACAAATTGAATTTCAAAACAATTTTAAACTTCTCTTCTAATTTAATTGTTTAAACTCTGTTCCTTCATAACCCTAGCTGTACTTTCTAACTATTGGTGGGATCCAAGGTTTTATAGGTTATTATAAATTAAAAAAACAGATATAAAATAGTGTAGAATATACACGATTTAATAATTAAGAAAGTATATATAACTTGATTTATAAACAGATTTAGGTATTTTTAAAGGCATTCTTGATATGAAAAGCTCAACAAATTTGACGCTAAGCCCCTAATTTAGAGGCTACCTTCACCGCGTAGCCATGATACCCCCGAGAATTTTTTTCCCCAACCCCCCTACACAACTTTAACACAAAAAGGTCAACACAAAAAACTTTATTTATAAACGTTTTGTTATAAAACGACCCAGAACCAGACATCTTTAACTCAACCCCAACTATGTTATTATAACTTCCACTGCTGAATTGGTTTCATCTACCGACAGCATCTTTTTTGAACTGGAAAAAGAAAAAGCATAAATAAATTCGTTAACACTTTTTCAGATGGGATTTGATAATAATAAATAAGATTACTTAATACAACTGAAGAGGTGTACATGTAATAGTTTAATAATATACATACGTATGTCTTTTAATACCATTCAACCCAGCATTATTGAACAAACCGAAAGTCAACATAAATTTCCTTTTAGTTTCTGAAGAAAACATACATATCTAATTCATTTGTTCTGCTTTATGTGTAAAGAATATCAATATACAATGTATACCTAAATATTTACTACTTTCATGAAAATTATAAATAAAAAATTCGCATCAATTTGTGTAGGAGAACTATTATATTTTTACATTAAGAAAATAAAACTAACTTGAATCTACTTTTAAGGATATATTTGCTTTTTATCTTTACTGTTTATATAAAATTTCTTTGCAAATTCGGTAAGCTATACACTAGTCTATCCTAATATTGCAATGATGTTTTTAGATTAAAAACGACTGATCACTTACTTTTTGGTCCTTTGGTATTTTCTCTCTCTATATATGGTACACATTAGGCATACTGTCGCATATATCTCTTTTGATTTAAATTAAACTTGTTATTTATTCTTGAAGTGTGTTTATACATTGACTGACTTTTTCCTTTTATAACTTATAAACGAATGAAATATATAGCTGTCTTAATTTAATTACAACGTTTTCAGGGGGCATGTTTATGTAATATTTTCCGTATACTTTTGAACATACAAAGCATGACGTTAATAGAATTTTATATTTTATACATTTATAAAATTATCAAATGAACAATATGTAAAAAGTCTGTTACCTTCGAAATCAAAAGTTACTAGCGACACTAACATTAGTTTCAACCGAAGATGCTGAATATAATCAATTTTGTGTATTTTAATTAAACCAAATTTCGTAATTTGTAGATACTAGTATAATAATCATATATTTTTTACCAACGGTTGAGCAATATATAACGGACGGACTAGGTGAGAGGTGCCTACCATTTGCATATACGGACCATGTCATGTGCTATAGGTATTGTTGTGCAGTTTTCTAAAGTAAAATATAAAAGAGCTGAAATTTTTATAAAGAAATGAAAATTTAGGGTTGCATAACTCGAACGATTAATAAACTCACTTGATGACTCGATAATTATAGTGTTGTACTATTGAACATAACTTTTACGTTGTAATAAAAATATATATTTCTACGCTACAATTGATTAAACAAAGGTGTAAATTATTAATAAATGTGTTATAATTTTACTTTTAACAATATCAAAAATATTAACAGCTTTCTATATATGATGTTTTCAATTATGGAAATGAATATTTAACAATAAGTATAGCCATTCTACCTTTAACATATTATGCAGTAATTAATATATTAACAATATAGAACGAACTATGGGGTAGGTGACAATTGCATGCATTTTGTGTTTTCATCAATAGAACAAAAAATTCACATCTGATTGAACAGAAATTTTTAAACACTTGATAAATATAAAGTATGTAAATATTTTAAAACATTTCTAGAAAACAATTTCGTGATATGTGCGTTGGTAGTATTCCGAAATATTTTCTACATTCATTTATTTTTTTCGAGATATGTTTCACCTATATAATTATCATCAAACGAACAATAAATAAATCACATACAATTTCCCTAAAAATATATTTTGTAGATATTGTTAAATTTATTTTACTGTTTTCTGTATAGATCTTATTTAACTAAATTTAAATGAATTTATTTTTAGAAAAACATAATATTTTTAAAATTTAAATTTTCAATTACTTTATTTCTAAATACATTAAATACATATTTTAAGTTTTAATATCTTACTCGGTAAAATAGTTAAATTGCATTTCACATGATTACACTCTAATGAAGGCATATTTATTTATTTAATAGAATAATATTTAAAAAAAACTATATGTGGATTATATGTCACAAACAAGTAATTTCAATAATATCACTATTTCTGATAATATTTATAATAAAACTATCACTAATCGCTTAAAAAGAAATGTATATCATAAAATCAAAAAAATAATGAGGTCATTGACGCTGAACCATGTGACCGATAAAGACTATTTTTTCGTAGGCTATCACAATTAAAATTCTTCAGTTTATATTCATAATAGTTTTGATTAGTTTTGAATTACAATAAACAATACATACTATATATATTTTACTCTATTAACTATATAGATACATATGTTATATTCACTCTTGCTTATGAAAACAGAAAAAAATATTAGTTTGATATATTTTGATAAATTATGATATATGATATAAATTATGATAACTTATAATCACACTATCTAAATGTGATAAACTATAGTCTCTCTGCGCTATTGTTAAACACTAAGTATGCTATCTATTGATTATGTATAACAAGTGCTAATTATTATTAAAAAAATAGAAACAATCATTTTGAAAATTTATATACACTTCGACTTTTTATTATCTAAATATTAATTGTATGAGGGAGGCGGGGCAAAAAAGATATATACATAGAAAATCTATGTAAAAAAGCTTGAATAAATATATTTATGCACATTCAACTATCACAGTTTTAGTTAGTAGGATTCCACTTTTCAAGGACAGTTGGCCACTATATTTCAGCATCACATCCTGCGTGACTCTCGGAGGGAGGGTTGGCTTTCATTAATTCCAGTCCGTGCACTTTTGTTCTCGAAAAAGCTCGATGCCCGATTGCTATACTTGATATTATACACCTGATAATTAATTGATCGAATTTTCTGCAAGGTATGCAAAAGGGTCGTCTGCTTCTCGTAAGCATTCTTGGTATGATACATTTCTGAGACTTGTTACTTGGCATCATCGAGTATCTAAAACACAGTCTCCTGACCCCTTTGAGTTGAAGAATTCTCTTGGCAGCGGTTGACGCTAGCAATTGTGGCAAACACTCATTAGTATACCCATTTGCAGTCACAGTTTTCTGTGTTTCGACAGGAACAGTCATGATGTGTAGTGCTTGAGGAGAGTTAAATGTAGCAACTGCGCTCATGTTGAAACTTCAGAATTGATGGTTCATCGGTTATCTTCCACTGTGGAGATTGTTATTTGCTTTCTGGGTCATATGTATAGACCCAGGTTTCATAACCAGATTATATTTGAAATGGCTTCCCTGCGATATCTTCTCATCATTTCCTGACACCATTCAAGGACTTTATGCTCATCAGTCAGTCATGTGGTGTCCAACATGCTGAGACCTTTCGCATCTTGATTCTATTGTGTAAATTCTCAAAAACACTATCCACAGAAATCCCAACGCACTAATCCCAACTAACTCGATCGTTCGTGCATCTTCTTCAACTAGTCTAGCTACAGCATCTTCTTGAACAGCAGTTGTTATAGATAATGGGTGTCCTGGTTTTTCCTCATCTTCCATGGACCTCGGACACAACGAAATTATTGGAACCATCTACGGACTGCATACAGTAAACACATACTGTATAAAGAGTATAATCTTTAATTGTGCTTAATTGTCGACAGATGCAGTCAACCTACCTTTGTTAATAATATTGAGTGAGTTCAGAATTTATTAAAACCCTATGATATTAAAATGTTTAATTCTGTACAAAATTCCAACATAAGTCTGCACTTATATTTAGTCATCGATTTCGCCATCTGCATCTCAAAGAATACAGAGAACTTATTTGTTGTTCTCAACATTTACAACTATAATGCTTCTAACGCCAATATGTCTTTCTTTCATGGACATGTAGTACTACTGGTTTGACATTAAAATCCTCCGTGACTGAACCATCAAAGAACACAAGCAGATTGTCCGAAGGTAGTCTGGACGAAATAGGTTTTCACTCGGAATAAATTCCTAATGAGCCATATTTGGTATCGTTAGAGGGGTAATCTTATCGAGAATAACATATGAAATGCTTCCCTACAAGGGCGGTGGGCAATTTTTTTACAGTGGTTTAAATTTTACAACTATTTTGGTTGATTCTATTGCCTCCTAATATGACTACACTTACCTTTTTTGAAAATCGATATCCAAAACTGGCTACTAAACAACAAAAGTTGGTATCAGTATTTTGAAAAGTGGTATCCCGCAGGATACTTAGATACTATTAAATACAGGCTTGAAGCAAATACGTTTTTATTTAGTAGATTATCTCCATAGCCGATTTAGGTGAGGCAGAGATGTGAAATGAAATGTGAAATTATAAGACACAAGGAACAGAACACAGTTGTTACGTATAAATCTAGTAAAATTCAGTTTAAGAATATTCTAAACTAAAATTGACTGTCATGTCGTTTCGGACTGGATATATACACCTGATATAACTAAATTCTTCTATGGTAACAGTTTGTTAAATTTTTAAAGCATATTCAAAATTTGCTTAACTAAAATTTTAATTCAAAAAAAATTGGATGGTAAGTAGGACCTACTTAACCTTGAAATATGTCTTCCATATACCACTGATTTTTATGAAGATATAAGCAGGATTCCGAATATTACCGAATTTGATTTATTGAAATGACTGAACGAAATTAATTCATCGCATCTGATAAAACTAGGAGATTTTCAGTTGTCATCGTGAAAAATGCACTAATTTCATGTGAAGAAGATGGCCTTCTGAAATAAAGTTCATAACGATTTTTTTTTTTATTAAACGATAAAATTATTGAGGTGATACCCGTCTTTCAGTAGAATATGTTTTACTTGTTATGTCTAAACATAAACAAATATTTGGATAGACTAAGTTAAAAAGGCAGTAAATAAAAATTAACCCCCAAGATAAAATAGCTAGGATCAAACTCAGGCTTTATGGTATCACAGCCTATATTCCTAGATAAATAAATATGAACACAAACAATATTTATTTCGATCGCTTGGAATTGTTTTCAATACAAATCATTCGCAAGCATTAGATGATCAAATACATAACATAATTTGATGATAGGTACTTGATAATATTACCTCTTTCGTATTTGTTTTAAAGATTATTTACCATGTAGAATTCATTGAATGAAGTAAAACACAAAATTACCTTTCATTGTTAACATTTTTCAATCAAATAAAAATAATTAAACTTATATACATAATTTGCAGTTTACATAATATAAACTATAATAAATTGTTATTTGTTTACAAAACATAAAAATACAGTTGTGTTTATAATTATATTTCATTTCATCTGCTTAATTTTTTTTACAATAAACCGAAACGTACGTTGCAGTAATTTTATTATTTAATCTATTTAATTATACCGCGCACTTAAAATCCCACTCAAGTGTTTAACCTTTATTACCATAGGTAATAATCGCCTATTTATCAATTCAATATTAATAATTCATTTATTTCATTGTTTACTGCAGAAACTATTAAATGCAGTTGAATTGTATTTTCAAAACGGGGGTATGAATAAGTTAAAATAAAAAGTATAACTTTCATCATTGAAAAAAAATGTAATATAGTTTTAAAAATTCGTTATATTTATATAAAAATAATTAAGAATTTCTATTATCCGCCATGAAATAGTTTCATTTTTGTAATGAATAAATTTCTATCTACATATCATTTTATTATCTAGTTGAAATAAAAATGTAGAATTATTTATTTAAAGAACGCCTCTACTTAATACAATAGAACCGATACATTAAGCTAACCTGTAAACATGTCCTGTAAATATATCATATAATCCATGCATTGATCTTGATCCGACCTAGATTTTCAATCTAAATAAGCTCACATAAAAAACTAAACTAATCTTAAAAAACGCCCTACATATTAATTTTGTTCAACCAGCTCGGGAGGATTTGAAATTAACCAATATGTGTTCCGATTCGATTTGACAAACGACCAGGTCTGACATAGCTTTTGTTCCCAACTGGACGATAATTATTTTATGAGTTTGTCGGATGTAAACTTATAATTTCAATTGGGACAAAAATTCCAGATTACATTTTGATCAAATCAATAATCACATGTAATAGAGTACTTCACAAATTATTTTGAAAAAGGTACACATAAATACCGTTAACAAAGACGATATGTGAAGCATATATATATCGAAGAATATTGATTGAAGGACAACTTTTTTTTAAAAAGAAGAAATACAAACTGATAAAATGTATATTTTAAAATAAGATGAATTTATATATAGATACACGTATACGTACATAATTCTTCCATAGTATTATTCGATAACAATTTATCACAAACAATATATTATCACAAAATAAAAAAATAAATATAATATAGACAGGATTATAATAATCATCATACAATTTTTTTTCTTGATTAATACTGTACGTTTTTTGATATAGTTAGTTAACACAAAACATAATAACACCGTAGTCAAAATAGTGCGCTCATACGTGCGTGCAAAATGAGCGTACAGAGTACACTACAAGGTTTTTATTTAAAACTTTTAATATTTCCATTCAAATATCCCGTTTTTGTAATGGACTAAAAACAGTGTTTCATAATGTAATTATGTGTAGAAAATTTAAATGTACAAAAATGATCTCAACTCTCTAAAATTATTGCAAATACCTTAACAATATAGTAAATCTAGATTTTGGTCAGGTTATTTAAGACAGGCATTTGCTGCTAAGTAAATGAATGAGGTAGTACAATATATTATTGTTGTAAGCTCAATAGAAAAAAAATCTATTTTCGAAACAATAAAAGACACCAATTTGAAATATCCGAGATTATTAAATTGTCAGTATTCAAATAATACTTTTCAAGTAAATTTGTGTTTTCAAATTCTTACTTTTTTAACCTTGTTAACCTGTAAGGTGGATACAATTGAAACACCTCAAAATTTTACTTAATGGTTTTTTTTAAAACTGGTACGTGCTTTCAGGATAAAATATTGCATTGTATATTTATTGATTTATTCTGTATCCAATGTACAAAAAAATAACTCTCTCACGAAGAAGATGCCTTCTGTATAAGTAGATGGCATAATCTATGTATTCTTATGTTATATTATATCATATTTACATATGAGGTCGATCGGTTTGGAAATCTCTACTTAATGTAAATGGGATTCGGTACGGCAAAGCTATATTTGGGTGGTGTATTTGTCACCAGAATTCATCACCATAGACGGTTTATTACAACGCACACCGTTCCTGGATTCGTGTGGTCGCGGGGACAGTTCCGTGTAATGCTCCAGTTGATAACGAGTCGGAAAGAGCAGAATCTCCTGAAGAAAATGTTATTAATGTATTGATTCATATATTTATTAAAAGCTAAAAAAAAAAAATTCAATACAATCTCGAAACAAATTCTATAATGTTTAGAGATCACTAGGATTTCACTGTCTTTTTAACACGAACCATATTATATAATACGAATACGATATAGATGCGAAACTTGGAATGCGTCTTTATTTTATATGTCATTTTAAGAAGATTATCAAGCGAACACCAAAATTAATGCAAAATCGTGATACAGTCAGTGTATTGTAACAGTTGTTGCTCATTATAACTAATTCTTTAACTACTAGAAATGTTGATATTAAAGTGATATAGAAGCTAGGCGCTGGTGCTGGAGTGTGAGGGATCGGGTTCGAATCTAAGGTCAGCAAGTGTTATACTTTCTATGGATGACAGACAGACAGCTGTCTCTCGAGTGTTCATAAACTGTACCGTGGTTTGTTAGATGTTGTTTGCAATCGTAACCTTGATTTTTATTTGTATTGTATTTTTAATTATAATAATTTAAAGCAACGAAACGGACTTCCTGTTGTAAGTTTTCAAGTTTCTTAAACTAAACATTCAAGTTAAATATAAATATTTATATAATATATATTAAATATATAATTCCATTAATACAATACAAAATTATTTCTAGAATTCAAAATAGTACACACTTAACTATAATTAGTGAAAATATAAATATTAATCTCAAATATTTTCTCTAACACTGTCATATTATCAACGATACATAAAAATTGGAAAGTTGGTGAACACATAATATTGTTTGTTAAAATATAAATAATGTTTGCATTTTTTAAGAGGATTGACTTTTTAACTATTTATAAAAATAATTCGCTATCATAATTATATATACAATTACGTAAAACCCATTTTGAGATCAATTATTATTTTCATTCTGTAAAGCAAGAAATGTGTTTTCCTCGATTTGTAGTTCAATTTTCTTTTGTTCTATAATTACAAACAATGGTGCCAAACGATGGACATAAAAAAATTATCACGGATGAATTTCAGAGATTTTAATAATGAAAAAGAAATATTCGGAGCTTTTCGTCTACTAATTACCTTTACTATTAATGTAACATTAATTCAACTAAAATTCTGTTGGAATCATTAATTTTAATTTGTGTAATTTTGAAGTTGTAGTCTTTTAAAATTATAGAAGGCAAGAAAATTAATGAGAATCTAGTTTTCTCAAGAAATATTCTCAAGAAATTTTCTCAAGAAATATCTATATATGGAAAATGAGATTATATTATATTTAATGTATTCTATTAAAATATTAATTAATATTAAATATTCTATTAAAAATTAACAAAAAGATTGTAAAAATGAATGGTAAAATAATTTAATTTATATTTTCCAACATTCAAATAACACATTCGTAATACACCATTCGATATCATGGGTCACCTATAAGTTAAGATGACTTAACGTTTAATACAAATTTATATGTTGTATTTATAAACCAAACTTCAGAAAGTAACTCTGTGTTATAGGTCTGCTGCATATTTTTTAATGTTAAATCAAAGAATACATGACTTTAATAGAAACATATCCAATAACCACAAATCACATTAGATTCAGACACATTTAGTGTTAGATCCTTCATCCTTCTCTCTCTCTTAATAACTTTCATTCACTTATTACATTAGATCCTTTTAACGACGGGACTAACAAAATGTGTAATAACGTTCGTTGAACCCCGCAGGCCAAAAAATGTACGCCATATCTTGTCTGCATGATTCAAGATATTACAAAGAAGTTCAAAAATCCATTCTACATCATATTTGAATAATTTTTATCAAATAATAAATTTATTTTCAAAATAAATTCGAAATAAATTTAGTTAAATGTATGAGGTTAGTGCATGAGGGGTAAACCTCCAACAAGAAAAACTCAACGATACGTCTACTAATGATACGTCCACGTCGAACAAGAAAAACTCAACGATACGTCCACATCCAACAAGAAAAACTCAACGATAATTCCACTAACGATGGTTTTTCAGATTTTGAAATGGTTTTTTCATAATCTTGCTTGGCTCTTATATTCGATTTGATATTTTCAAATACTATTGACTCTAAACTTTCCTTCAATTACAGTTAAATTAAATTTGATTAGATAAGATATTATAAAAATAATAGAATAAATAAATAATGCATAACTAAATAAATAAACCGAAATAATATTTACAAAGTCTTACAATAAAGTTTCATTATACATTTTTATATTTACTACTTTGGTTTTATTAAGAGACTCTTATTTGGCGACATAACCATAAAGGCTAAATGTGATTTTTATTTCGTTCATATATTCACTAAAATTATTTTGATACTGTTTTATCAATAAATTAGATAATTTAAATAAACGTTTTATTAAGCCAAAGAGAAGGCAACAATAAATATGTCTTAACCACGTCCCCTTCCTCTATTTTTCTTCGAGTACAACTCCCGTTCGATCGGTCTATTTTGGTGAGGCTTTGAAGATACAGCCACTTACTTATAATGTTTTAAACAATTTCAATATACAACTATAATTTTAATAGCTTCATTATCTACATATCAGTAAGGTCTTATTTTATATTATATTCTACAATATAAGAAAATGGAATAAGTAAGTCACTGTGTCAACGCAGCCTTATCAAGCGAGAATGCTTAAGACTTGGTAAGTAAGGTTGTTGGTAAAATGAAGTGGAAGGTTCCTATTTAAAAAATATACAATATGCACCTTAAATCTTTATGTATCATATCCATTTTGAATATTTCATTATCACATAATATACGCTTATTATATACACATATTTGTAGTTCTTATGTTGAAAAATTAAATTTCGTAAAAATTTGTATAATATTTTCTAAATGTAATTTAAACAGCTAGATGAATAATTTTGAACCCAAAGAATTTCCAGAAATATGTGGGTGACATGTGAAAGGATATCAACAATCAAAGCTTATCTCTGTAGTTGACTAACTTTCTTGTAAAATCTGTTTTAAAACATAGTTGAAGTTTACTTTTGTAATGCAAATGAATGTAGTACTTGTGAATGGTAGGACATTAGTCATAGCACATACTAGAAAGTTATTGTTTACAAGGTAAATATCCCTTTTACTATTAATAAAGTAACTTATTATGACATACACAAAAAGTAAAGTTTATAATTTATCCTAAACATATCGTCGGATATCTTTACAACTGAGAAACTCGTTTGCCACTTTCATTATTTTGTCAGTCTGTGTTGCATTGATGCACATGCGACTAATAGGTGAGCAGTAATATTTGTCGTTACACATTGAACATCTTATCTAACCTGAGCCCCGTAAATGATTTCGATTGAGGTGAAATTTGAATAAATCGTTTTGTTGAAAATACCTGCAGTTAACTTAGCCTAAAAAAGTCAATAAAAATACATCAAGCTCAAATAGTTGGTGTCTCTAAATATCGGCAATAAATCGGCAATAATCAAGTTTGAATATAAAACTGCAATAAAAGCAAGTCTGAATATAAAAGAGCAATAAAATAAATGTATGAACAAATCAATAAATAAACCTATGTCTGTAAAATTAACCGCTATAAAAATATGAGGGGAGAGATACCAGCACAATTCAAATATAATAATAATTGTTCAGTTTACAATATTAAAAATAACAATATTGCATTAATTGCAATTTAAAAAAATCAATCAATTACACCAGAGAACTACAAGACAACCAGAAAAACCCAAACCCCACCTTGAGAGGCGGTAGACAGTGAGCCACGGCCTCAAAGAGCGGCAGTATTGTGAACCGGATGAAGCAGCACTGGCCAGATGCCTTGTTCACCTTTTCGCGGTCCATGTGCGGCTGAACTGGGAGGCCCATTAGCTTCTCTACATCACTCTGTAATGAAATGTGGAGAGGGAACATCGATGAAGCAGTAAAATGAGATTTCATGACCTGATATACCGTGTTACTATGTATCCAGTTAGGAAGTGTGCCAAGTCACTCACGATGATGTTGATATCTATTCAGACAGTTTTGAGATTAGTTAAAATTACAACAATTTTAAAACTACTTGAGGTTGTTAAACTATGGCATTTCTTTTTTTTCTCATATGACAATACCTTTTATGATTTATTTAATCATATCTTTTAAAAATTATATATATATATATGTGTACAAACTACGTTTTCTAAAGTTTACTGATAGTTTGTTAAAAATATTTGTTTACTAATTAATCAGTAAAGATTTGTTTATCAGACAGATCATAGCATTTCTTGTGTATTATAAAATCTCTAGAAAACTATAGATATTTTATGATAAACTAACATTGGAACGGTAAAATAGCGTACGAGGGCATTGTTTATAATTGTTATCATTTTTTCCCCTTTTTTCTCTTTTCTTAGTTAGTTTTTACTTTTCTCCTTTTCTATATTTTCTCCTTTTTCGCCTGTCTTTTCTTCTTCCCTCCTTCATTTCAGTGGAAACACGTTCTTCCTTTCCACCCCTTTATTAAAGTGTGCAGGTGACTAAAGTACCTGATCCGCCGTTGTGTTATATTGTGTTAGAATGCTCGGTTAATACACCGAGATCAAATCCCGCTCATAACAACTGACAATAGCCGAACCCTGAGCGGAGAGGGAAACGTTGCTTATAACGAACCAACGTTTACCTGGTGAAAGAACTCCTCAAGGAGACAGTCGATCCACCGGCCGGCCACTTCGAGTGGCCGAGCCTCGTTGGAGATATCCGAGGCCTTGATGAGCACCATCATCAGCTGGTCCTTGTGCTCCTTCCGAGCGATGTTCAACGTGGGCAGGATGAGTTGGAAGTCGTCCAGGATCTTCTGATGTCGTGACATATCCGTTGCCAGGATACACCTGTGAAAGCGTCGGGATTTTTAATTAGTCACAAAAATGAAACGCCAATGCAAGCAACTTGCTCGTGTGATTTTAAAAACAAAAGGACAAAATATGGTGAGTTCGTTGTATTTGATAAAATCAATCATATATTTTAAAGATTCTGGCAATAGATTTTTGATTTTACAGAATTTATCATTTACATTTTTTTAGTTTTAATGCAAATGCATGTCGTATATATACTAGACCAATAAAATATTTAAAAATAAACGAAATTATCAACATAAACATGTATTTAGGACATGTCCAGGGTGCTTCTTCATTGATAATAAAAATATGAAATACAAATTGGAAATCTTTACATGATAAATAAACATTAGAACGAGATTTCCCGTTACATAACTCTCCAAAACTTTTCACAAAATGTTCCAAACATAACATAATCAACCATAATGTGGCCATCCCAACTGATATATATATATATATATAGTTGTTCGAAATACTATATTTCCTGATGAAACCTTTCTCCATGTTCTTAATGAACATCATATAAATATTAGGCCGAAAGAAATTTTGATAAGAATGCAAATAATGCATCTTAATGGAAATTCTACAACCAAGCTTTTTATGTCCGGAAATCATATTGTCATTGGTTATCTCTAAGTCATCACTCTTCGGATTTTCCAGAAATTGGGATAAGCTACTATCAAATTTGTCATGAATTTCTTTCAGTTGCTGTCATGATATAACTTCTAATTTATCAACTACATATATCTCACCTTGAACTTTGGCATCAGAACATTTTGTAAACATGTTCCGGATATATTCTAATCTGACCCATCCATGTTTAAAACATTGATTACATGTTTTGCTTGGCCCAATTTAGTATGCAATGACGGTAGTAGAAATAATGATGTTTTAACAAGTTCACTATGAATAACATTGTAAGGGACAGGATTTAACTTATTACATGCAGGCTTCCTTCCTCTAAGACAGAAATCATGAATACTTAGTGCCCCCTTGTACATACGCCTCTTTGTAATCACTGTAAAAAAAACTGAGCATTTTATATCGTATTCACCACAAACATCCCTTTTAGATGATTTATACTTAACCTTTTCCCTAAGTTTCACATTTGTATAATCCTCTTTTTAATATACGGAGAGTTGTTATGAATCAGCAGAAATGTAATTCCATTATGAAGCAATATAGAATTTAAGCTTCCATTAGAAATGTATTATTATTATTATTATCTATTAGAAATATACGGATGCTAGTCAGAGGCATCACGTAGAATATTATTAAATTGAAATATCACAAATAGTACAAGGAAGTTGACGTGGTGAGGTGAAGTGATTTGGAGCTGTCTGTCGGATGATATCCTACAGTGAGTTGAAGTGATATGGAGCTGTCTGAAAGATGATATCCCACAGTGAGGTAAAGTGATATGGAGCTGTCTGTCGGATGATATCCTACAGTGAGGTGAAGTGATATGGAGCTGTCTGTCAGATGATATATCACAGTGAGGTGAAGTGATATGGAGCTGTCTGTCGGATGATATCCCACAGTGAGGTGAACTCAAGTGGAGCTGTCTGTCGGATGATATCCTACAGTGAGTGAAGTGATATGGAGCTGTCTGTCAGATGATATCCTACAGTGAGGTGAAGTGATATGGAGCTGTCTGTCGGATGATATCCCACAGTGAGGTGAAGTGATATGAAGCTGTCTGTAAGATGATATCCCACAGTGAGGTGAACTCATATGGAGCTGTCTGTCAGATGATATCCTACAGTGAGGTGAAGTGATATGGAGCTGTCTGTCAGATGATATCCCACAGTGAGGTGAAGTGATATGGAGCTGTCTGTCGGATGATATCCCACAGTAAGGTGAACTCGTATGGAGCTGTCTATCAGATGATATCCTACAGTGAGGTGAAGTGATACGGAGCTGTCTGTCAGATGATATCCTACAGTGAGTGAAGTGATATAGAGTTGTCTGTCAGATGATATCTTACAGTGAGGTGATAAGGGATATGTAGATGTCTGTCAGATGATATCCTACAGTGAGTGCAGTGATATGGAGCTGTCTGTCAGATGATATCCTACAGTGAGGTGATAAGGGACATGTAGCTGTCTGTCAGATTATATCTTACAGTGAGGTGAAGTGATATGGAGCTGTCTGTCAGATGATATCCGACAGTGAGTGAAGTGATATAGAGCTGTCTGTCAGATGATATCCTACAGTGAGGTGAAGTGATATGG
>JAUZND010033515.1:4836-22445 GCA_034780555.1 Coelogynopora nodosa
ATCTGACTTTCAAATTGTTATCTGACTTTCAAATTGTTATCTGACTTTCAAATTGTTATCTGACTTTCAAATTGTTATCTGACTTTCAAATTGTTACCTGACTTTCAAATTGTTATCTGACTTTCAAAGTGTTACCTGACTTTCAAATTGTTATCTGACTTTCAAATTGTTATCTGACTTTCAAATTAAATTATAGTATAATAAAGAACAAAATGATAATTGTACAATGTGAAATTTCTACACATGGAAAATATTCTGAAATATAACAATATATTGTCTGACATTGTATGCTTAAACTGTAAGAAATATTCTGTACCCTGCAAAAAAATGAAACAATTGAAACATAAAAAAGTCATCATTAAATTTTCATCGTTTAGAAATAATACTTTTCGTTAAATTTACATTAATAGAGATCAGATCGTATAGCAGCAGTTGTTGGCCATTTTGTTATACACTTCTAATATACATCTTCTGTGATTTACACACTCAAAAAAGTATTAATGGAATTTTCTGAATATTTTTGTATGTGTAAAAATAAATAAAATATATTTTATTACTTAAGTTTTCAACTATGAATATGATCCGATACTTCGAAGAAGCGCAAATCGCCTTCAGAAAGAGCACGGATTAAGCAGGATTAGATAGGATTAGGCAGGATTAAGCAGGATTAAGCAGGATTAAGCAGGAACTTTACATCAAAAGTTTACGAAAAGCGTATATGATTGATACTGACGAGGCGGAAACGTGTTGTTTTGCAATAAGTCATGTAAATGCACGAGATAAATCATAGTTAGTTACTTACTTTCTTAAAAAATGATGACAGACGAAAAATAAACAACGTTGTTCATCTTATCTGGACAAATAATAATTTACAGTGATATTTATTTTGTATTTACAAGCTATGTATGTTTTAGAACTAATACAATTTATCAAAAAAATTGAGAAAAAATTGGTTGGCAGTGCACAATTTTTTTATTCATTTAAAGAAATGTCGTGTTTTAATCAATTAAAACTATTTAAATTTTTAAAATTATTTATAAAATGAATAATCATTGTTAATAAAAAAAATCATTAATTTTATAAGAAGATAATTTAAAATCTTAAGTATCTTAGGTACATCATTTAAAATCTCAGGTATAGATAATTTTATCTTAAGTAGATAATTTTATATTCTAAGTATTTAATTTCTATTTTATATGTTTAGTAGATCCTTTAAATTTTAAGTATAGATGATTTGTAAGATAATCTTAAGGTATGAATTTTAAATAGATAATTTTTAATTATATTCGTAAATAATTATGAATCTTATTAGTTGATAATTATTAACCTAAAGTTGCTAATTGTTTCATTCTTCAGCCGGTTTTCATGGAGTGTTTCGAACCATTCACTTTCCTTCCAAGAAAGCGGCGGATATTACCCCTAATCACAGGTATATAAATTAATATAGGCCCTATTCTGAACTGTATCCGAATATATTTTCTAAGTATCTCTTTTAAAAGCTAGCAAGTTTAATGGAATTTCAAGTAATAAGTCAATACATTCATATATTTCCGAGTCAGTATCAAGATATTATAGTCAAGATCGGCTATCACAGTTCTTCATCGTGCGCACATATTGTTGCGTTGTTGCCAAGTATGCTTTCTGCATAATATAGAGATTGAACAAGTTTAGGGAAAGGACAAATATTTATATTTTTAATCGATGCTGCTTAACGCCAGTAAACACTCTGAAATACTTTTTTTTATCATTTTTATTTCAGTCACAGTCCAGATAAATATAAGGGTTGTAGAATTTTTTCAGTATACTCGCATTAGCCATGTGGGTTCACGATTTTTAGTCAACATTTGTTTTTTAGGCTTTCTAAGGGACCCATATTTATACACAAATGGGGCCAGTTAAATCTTTAATCTTCTCGTATCAGATTCAATACATCTATCATCATTATTGTTACTCCTTGTTGACCTTTTACAGCTTTTGTTAATTTCATGCATATATATATAGTTTTGCGTGGTCAGTTGAGTTGTTCTTCACTTTCCTTCTCGTATCCATAATATTTAAGATTAGCTCAGATTTGGGAACTGCAGTTATCGAGTGGTCGCGGCTCTATAAGACCCAAAACCAGTTCTACCTCCGGAAGGATGTGGTTCTTGTCGACGTTTATGGATGGTTTTGTGCCATGCATATTGAGGCTTAGAGCCGCAATGGTTAGTTACGCATGAGTCATGATTAGTGACATTTGAGGATGTAAGGCTTTTAGAGACTCGATTGTTTAGAGGCTACAATTTTCTCTGGAAGCTGAATTTTTTTGGTGGTTTTCGTAAAAAAATATTATTTTCAACACATCTCTAACTGTGGTCCTCCAAACATGTTTTATTTAAATATTGTGTAATTATTGTGTTTTTATTGATCATTTTATAATATTTACATATTTAAAAATATAAAAATTTATCATGTTAGCAAAAAAGTAATATTTATAATTATTTAATAAATAAATATTTTTTTAATGTGTGGGTTTGTAAAATGACGGGATTTCAATTTGCATGACAAGTTTCAGTGTAACTAACCCAATTCTATATTATTACGTAATCCTTTAATTGTTTGGCCTCTGATAATGTTCTCTTGCATTTATGGTAACATAATACGTTAAATTGTACTCACAATGTTAAAATAATAAATACATTAATTATTTTCTGTGGCCACTGTACTATATAAAAGCTGAATTCAGTCGTTTTTCCAAAATTTCAAATTTGTTTATCTATTTTTTAAATGCAGCGATTTTATATGAGAATGTTCTATTCTTTGGCATTATACATACAAAACCTATTTCTGTACATACCTTGAACTCTATTTCTAAAATATACGAATTTATGAAAATTACTTATACAAGCTTAAACCAGTTTCCTTTTCTCACTCCGACTGCGTGCAATAATACAGACAATCGGATAATGGACTTTGACTATCAGGGAAAGTTCACACCGCTCAACTTCGGTCCTGGGGGTCGAACTCGTGACTCTTCCTCCATCACTGGAAAGGACTATACACGCAGAAAGTTTCTACCGGGCCCAGGCAGTCACCTTGTTGTTGAGGGTAAGTTGTTGTAACTATCACCACCCATGGGCTACAATATATGTAGGTACGTAAGGTTCAGTCGGTTAAAATAAATATATATAATTACTAATGACTTATTTGCATCTACTATTTTTATTGTGTAAAATAATTAAATTGATAAAAACTATGCCAAATCATGCATGTTGGGCCGGAGCTTTGTCCCCAATAATAATTTGTAAACTACTATTTTGCCCTTTCGAAATATTAATTTTGCCCGACTCTTATGGTTTCCTTTGAGGCCTTGAAATGTATATTATTTAATTTTACATACTATATTATGTATTTTACCCTTTTCCAAATTTGACTTCTAAGTTCATAAGGTTTAATATAGAACACTATTCATATGTAACCAAAATTATGAAATGTATATTTAAATTAAATTGAATCTATATTAAAGGTTGGTCAATGGAATTTAGTGTTAATATAATACAAACTACTATTTTTATGATAAATCGATAACGTTTATACCTGTTCGGAAGTAGTTATTCTAGTATTCAGAAATGCAGTAATTTCTGCCTTGAAAGTTAAAAATGTTAGATTAACAAATATTTAATAAACAGTTTTATAATACAATCGTAATTTTTCACCCATATACAAGCATCTCATATTATGACATTATTGCTTACATAATTTAATTATTCAAGAATATCCATATATTATATAGCTATCCGGCTATATAAATATTCTTTAGATTAGTCTGGTTTTCCATAATTATTTAATCCTTGACGGCTCTCTTGACCATCTTCCATTTCATTGTCAGATTTCGATGGTGGCGTGCCTGGACAAGCCCCCCTTCCGTCAAGATGGTACAAATATTGATCAGTTTGTGACACCGCTTACAAACGCTTCACTTATGATTTGTACATATTATAGCTCTTTATTATGTACTATATAATCAATAAATATATATTTATAAAAAATAAGTTAACTTCTACATGAATTTTAAAGTCTACAATGAACTAGGACTTGCAATCATATAAAATGTACATATTATTATAACGATAAATTCAGGCTACAGATAAAAACAGAATAAATAGGTGTAAGAAAAACAGAACAAGTTTAATTAAAACAAGTTAAACAGGTGTATACCCCGAGTAACACAATTTACGACAAAGCAACAAAATAAACACATATTAGCAACAGATAGAATTAAGAAAATAAAATGTAATCAAATTAAAAGGTCAGAACACCAACCAGCCTAGTGCGAATGGATTTTTCGGTTTCAAAAACGTCAACTTGAAAAAATAGAATAATTCTTTTGACTCTAGAATCCAGAGCGCAAACAACAAACACGTGTTTTGATAATTTACAAAATGGACAATCTGAATAATATATAAAACTATAGGCACATATTTGTCTCGTATACATATATATAGGAATGAATTAGGGATGTCAAGAAGTTAAGACGAGGTGTTCATGGATTTTGTGGAGGTCTGATTTGCTTAAAAAGAGAGTGAGATGCATGGAATTGGCGCCCAAAATGTACGGTCGAATGTAGTCTCATTTATAAAGTAATCGTTGAAATAGGTTAATATATTTAATTTTTGAATAATACTGAAATAAACAGGAATGTAAAAGCGAAAGCAGACATTACTTCGTCCACATCACAACCAGATTGATATTGCCAGGGTTATGGTAATTTCTCATATCACTTTTAGTAACATTAAATAACAGGTCAACGATTATTTATCAGTCCCGGGGAGACCGTGGGATAAGCCAGTTTAATTTGAAGCTAAAATACTATAGTATCGTAAGTTATACAAATCATCAGATTAAAGCACAATACAAAAATAGGAAACAGTTGACTAAAAAGTGACACACAAGGACCGAAAATTCGGGATTCATGAAATTATGACGTAACATACACTTGTGACCGAGTAAAAACGAAACGTGCCTACCTTCCTTCGTAAGAATAAATAAACTACATGTGAATAAAAAATAATAAAAGTTTTAAACATTAATCATTTCATAATAATGTGAAAATGCTGAAGTATAAAAACATCCAACACTAATGCTATGTCTTGGAAAAGATATAAAAAAGAGACGAAGAAGAGGTTTTCACTATTTTTGTTTTTGGCGCGTTTCTTTTAACCAGGGATCTAAACACCATGACAAAGAATTAATGAACAGTAAAATGGGCGTGACTTAGAGGATGATGTTTAAGTATTATGCCTAACGTCTGCAAAAGGTAAATTGTTTGTACCACAACAGAACAGAGATAAAATAAAGGAACAGTATAGTAAAAAATACACGATGAAAAATAAGTGGTCAATATGTAACTTTACAGTGACCTCGTGGGAGTAGGTTAGGCTACAAATCCCCAGAGTTCAACACAGTCGATCGTGAAGGCGGACGATCCTCCAGTGCCGCAGAGGATCGGATTGTCGAATGTTTCGGTGGCCTCTGTGCGGCCGTTCTTCAGAATGTCATCGAACCAGATTGCATTGTGCCCTCTGATGGAAAGTTGAAGATAACACAGAAATGGGTATTTACTTGACATAATACTTGGAATAATAGCAGTAGTGAAAAAAATATTGTAATACAAGTGAATAAATGTAAAACAAAATTTAAAAAGTATAATGTAATGTGCATTTTTTTAATATTATCGATATAAACTAATTATATACTAATTTAAATAAATGATGTAAAATTTATTAGATTAATAAAAATAATTAATCGAACAATTGCCCCACTATATCGCTTGTATCAAATTGGTTTAATGTACAATCTGTAAATGTAGGCAATATGCAATGGTTTTTTACTAATTAAAAGTAATTAGAAATATAGCAAATGACTGAGTGTTGCACAAACTAGCAGGATTATTGTCACTGATAGTTTAAAGTCTAGAAACATATTATAGTTTTACTGTCTTGCTTGTATTTAATAATATATATTACAATCAAATCAAAGTCGATTTATTGGTTTGGTCAGTCCTCTCCTGTAATCTGGTGTAATTCTAAGAGTTTTGCATGCTCTTAAACCAATCTCTGCTTATCATGAATTTTATCATTTTCTTAAAAATAATATTATTTCAAATAATATTTGTAACAGGGTGATTCAGAATTCCTGATACCAAAAAAAACCAAAATACATACTAACACAACACATATTTTTTAACACAACACAACAACCAGCATTTCATAAATCAATGGCTAAACAGCATTTAATAAATTGATGGTTTTAGGCTACATACCATTGTCATAAATCGTTCGGAGAATACAGACTTTAATAATGATGTTAAAAAGTTGGTATCATTTTGGTGTTTTTTGGTATCAGGAATTATGAATCACCCTGTATAGTTAATGCATATTGTAGTAACAATAGAATTAACTATTATTATAAAGTAAGAAAAAAATAGATAACACTAACTGTGACGATCCAATATAAAAGGATTTGTTATCGCCCTTCATGAAGAAGTTATTCTTTTGCGTCCATCGAAATTTCTGTAAGGGAAACAGTATCATATAACAATGTTCGATTGAGCGTATAACTGGTTGACTGACCTACTTAATAGAGTGGATTATAACTGGTCGACTGACCTACTTAATAGAGTGGATTATAACTGGTCGACTGACCTACTTAATAGAGTGGATTATAACTGGCTGACTGACCTAATTATTTGAGTGGATTATAACTGGCTGACTGACCTAATTATTTGAGTGGATTATAACTGTGAAAAATAGAATCAGTAAGTAAAGATAATCCGTGACAACTAAACAAAATGATTTGTTGAACAAAGTTCCATTTATATGGTCACTCGTTTGGTTTGTCAAAAATGTAACTCTTAATTTATACCCTCTGTGCGGTTATTTGAGGACCATTCGACAGCACATATTTGGAGATATATCAAAAAGATTGCTTATAAAAATGTTTTCGTTTGACAAAACTTCCTCGAAATCGAAGCAATATTACAAGAAATATTCGATTTTTAGACAAAGATGTGGCAAAGCGTGTCCATATTATAGATTTTAACTGGACTCCTGTCGATTCCAAACAGTTTAACAAGAAGACACAACCTTATGATTACATGATAAAATGTTATACTATATGACTCCCATTAAAACAAAATACAATTTATAAATTGTATGCAAACATAAAAGTAGGTCAACTCATAGTCAGAAAAACCGTATTTACACAAAACACATTGTAACTTAAAATTAATATACACATATTTATATATATATAAGAATATGTAATTTCTAATTGACTACACTAATTGACTACGTTATGACCTAAAAATAACCAACTATCTAGAATGCAGCGACAGTATACACACAGGAATGGAATGACAAAGGTCGTACTGTTTACCACCATTTAAAACAAATACAGTAGGCTACACTAGGCCTAGAATAGAGAGAAAGATAGCTAAAGAGATTATAGGCTAGAGTCACCCCTCCTCTATCCTCTCGCAGTACCCTCATAACTATTTTATGTTTACCAGCACAGACTAAATAGGCTGTCAGCCACATGCACGAACATGCTAGCTCTCGTGTTTCCTGTGCAAACTGTGGTTATGTACTTATAAGGGTGTAGCCTATAACTACTCCGATGGAATGGAGAAAAAGGAAGTGTGCAAAATACAGTGCAAATAATAACGAAAAAATTATATTATACTTAAATTATCACACAGTAAGGAATGTAAGTTAAAATTTAAAAGTGAGCATATATATATATGGCTCGTCGACGGTAAAACGTTGAAGGTTCACTGGCAATGTTTGCTATTCTGTGATGCAAAGAATCTATAAAAATATTCTACATAGGCCGGCCTATGTATAATATGATACATTCAATACACGTGATGTGAAATTGAATTAATATTGAAAACTTTAATAATACCACAAGAAATGGTGTCCAACATATAAATATAGAGTAGAGTAGGCCCATCCAAGTTTTTGCAACTCTCAGAATAAAAAGGTTAACAAGTCTCATACTTTTTTTAAACCAAATAAGAACCCACCTAAAACCAATCTTAAACCAACTATGAATCCATTTTAAACCAACTATGAACCCGCTTTCCACTTTAAACCCATATTAACTAACTGTAAATACTATCTTTAAATCCATTTTAAATCAACCATGAACCTATCTTAAACCCACTATAAATCCATCTTAAACAAAACATAAACCAATCTTAAACTAATCTTAAACCAAACATAAACCCATCTTAAACCAATTATGTACCAACTATGAACCCATCTTAAACGAAACATGAACCAATATGAATCTATCTTAAACCAAACATGAACAACTATAAACCCATCTTAAACCAATTATGAACCAACTATGAACCCATCTTAAACGAAACATGAACCAATATGAATCTATCTTAAACCAATTATGAAACAACTATAAACCCATCTTAAACAAAACATAAACCAAATATGAATCCATCTTAAACCAACTATGAATCCATCTTAAACCAACTATGAATCCATCTTAAACCAACTATGAATCTATCTTAAACCAACTATGAACCCATCTTAAACAAAACATAAACCAACTATGAACCCATCTTAAACCAAACATTAACCAACTATGAACCCATCTTAAACCAACTATAAACCCATCTTAAACCAACTATGAATCCATCTTAAACCAACTATGAATCCATCTTAAACCAACTATGAACCCATCTTAAACAAAACATAAACCAAATATGAATCCATCTTAAACCAACTATGAACATATCTTAAACCAACCATGAACCCATCTTAAACCAAACATGAACCAACTATGAATCCATCTTAAACCAACTATGAACCCATCTTAAACCAACCAAGAACCCACCTAAAAGCCGCCATAAACACACCCCAAACTCACCTTGAACCCTCCTGACGACCAGTGGAACACGTAAGTTTCCCCACGACCGTAAAAGAACTGACTCTTCTTCATTTTCTCCGTCATAAATGCACCAAAGCGCTGCCAGAGGAAGTACAATCATGTGCCACTTTATAAAATGAGTTTAAGTTTAAACAGAAGGTAGATAAGTAATTAAAGTTAGTGCTTCAATTTCAACCGTATACAAAATTGAGAATGATTGTTATATTTTGATAGTTTCATATACTGCAGTCAAAAACTAAAGATATTTTTTATGATTGATTATATAGAAAAAAATATATATGTGTAAATAAGACATAATTGTATTATTTCAATATATTAAAAATTAACTAAATATGCAGAACCAAATTTCAGTAAACGATTATCTATATTTTGAGATTATCTTTTCCCAAGATGATTACAATCAAACATGAAAACACAACTATATTGTATAAAACATCTTTACAACTTTGCAAACTTTACACATAATAATTATTATCATCAATTGTGTATTTTGTCTGCTTTATTATATTTTTCTATATTTCATGATTTATATGTGATAGACATAACCCAATAAAGAGTATTATTACATTATAACTATATAGTGAATGGTAATTTTGTATACATTTCAATAATTAAAAGCTTGTCTTCACTTTAAATCCGTTGTTTGATAAATTGTGAAAAACCATTTGATTTATATTAATTTAAAAAATAGGGTTTTCCAAAAGCCAGGGTTTGCTTCCAGTCCACAAATGAAAAACTTTTCTACTAACGTAACATCCCCGCGCCCAAGCACATGACGTATACATACATTTCCGGCTATATCCTTGATCAGGAGTAAAGTGGGGCTAGCCACGGACTGCATCTTGCGGTATATCGTGCCCAGGTTGAAGCCGTCCCTCGAGGTCTTGTAGATGAGCAGGAAATGAGCTCCAACCAGGTGGTGCGGCAAGCTTCCGGTAATCTGCGCGGGCAAACGAGACAGCTGTCCGGATCATCAGATATCATTCATTGTTATATTGTATGTTATGATATTCAGAAAACTAGGGAGACAGCGAGTGAGACACCGAGACGCCAACTAACTGAATCAAAAGAAACTGGATGAAACATTGACAAACATACAAAGTAGAAAAAGAGATCGAGAAAAGAAAAGAGGAAAAAAAAGAAATTGCAACATTATTAACTAAAATTCAAAATGATATGCAAAAGACAATCATATAAAAAAACCACTTTATGGAAAACAAGTTGAAAATAGTGTATATATATATATATATTATATATGTTATGCATAATTTATGTTATATATAAACAAGATTATTCTGAGTCTTAAATAGGCTTATAAAATATAAACAAGCCATGGCATACATGTTGAATAGCAAAGTGACTCAGACAAGAAATGAGTAAAGACGTACTAAAGACGTACTAAAGACGTACTATACATGCTTTCATATGTCTGTCAACACAGCGTCATACTGTGATAAGTAGCTTTTAATTTATGATTATTATCTATTTACTTAAATAACTATCTAATCAATTGAATCTATGTGAATAATGACGCGTTCTGATTTCTGCTGTTTCATGTTATTTAGAATGAAGCACAAATTAGACATTCTACAATTGTAGTATATATATATACTCATAAACAACGAACTCTTTAGAAAAAGGAATATGTAAATAATTAATACGCGTAAACCTTCTTGTAATAAAAGTTTACAACAAAATTTTATACTAATATATATTTATATATCATGACAAAAATATAGAAAACTAATATGAATTATATACAGTTATAAATTTTCATCATATTTTCTAATTATAAACATAGTTAATATAAATTTAAGCAAATTTGAATAATATTAATATACATAAAATATATATAGATACTTGGTAATTAAATCAAAAGCCTTACATCATCCAGCAGTTCATCGGTGGTGAGAATGTCACTGGTCCCATCTCGTAACTCGGGTCGAAAGTTGCCCGCCTCAATTTCCTGCATCGCCAGGTCCACAACACTCCGCACCGGTTTTGGCGCTGAATCCCTCCTCTGACTCTGCTGCTGTGGCTGGCCAACTTGATTTGTAGCCGCTGTCGTCCGATTATTGGCCCCGGGGCCAGAGGACTTGGTGCCGGGGGGGCCGCTCTCTTCACCCTTACTTCCGCCACTCCCCGAGTCCACCATCTTAGTGGAAAGGATGTCGGAGAAGTGGATTACCGAATGACGCCACTGGTTGATGACCTCTTGTAGCCAATCTATCGGCAACATTCAGCCCTGCTTTCAACTGACTAGGTTATGCAGTGTAGTGTATTTATAATTCGACTCTGTAGAGTACTGCAGTGAATGTTGTTTTTAAATTAATCCGTTTTTTATCACAGTTTTTTGTACCTACATTAAATACATGCTGTTTAGTTATATAGTTAGATACTCAGGATCTCATTTATTTATTAATGATCCAAATAAATTAAAATCAATATTAGTATAAATTATGAGAAAATAAGTTGAGCGCTATGGATTATTGAATAATGAACATTTGAAATAACGAAGAAAACACAATGATTTAATCCTATATTGATTACACAATAACGTTTTTATAAAATCGTTAAAAATATAATTAATTTAAATACATATTTAGAGTAGATTTTTACGCCATATAATCATTTTACCATTTTACAAAATTTATAATTTAAGTATAGAATAACGCATAATCTTCGAGTTTCTCAGCGAAATATATATTTAACGACAGATTTAACTTTAAATAAAAAAATTGTGTGAAACTCAAAATAGTAATTTGTTTAGGTAGGATGGAAATGTGTAGCTTTTAACAAAAGGAGCAAAATTATATGATTTCCCAAATTGACTGTATGAAAAATATAAAAATAAGTAGATTATATTTTGGTAGATTTGTCTAAATGAAATTCTGCAGAGATGAATTCTACTTTATAGGAATAGATAACACAAAACATAACTCAATAAAACGATTGAAATGATTCCAAATTTTTACAAAATTAAATACTGTCACGTGAGAATAATTACTAATTGTCGCTTTCATTTTATCCAATCATAACACTCATAATTGAACTGGTCACTTTTGATCGTCCAATCAGGAAAACACAATGATAACAGCCTGCTATCTTTCTGTTATTATCCAATACAAATATTGCTATTCTATTCATTTCAGATTAAAAAAATCAATATAAAAAATGGTTTGGAACACAAATAATTCTAGTATGTGTTTCATGCTTGAATTTATATTGGAAGTTTTAAATGACTTAACATATTCATTCTAATAATATGTGTCAAAACTTTAACCTAGGATTGCCTCCAATTAAAGGTTGTTATTTAAATGCGGATGAAAACACAGAGGAAAAACAGGAGGAATAGGCCTAAATAACTAGTTTTCAAGGTCGACATTAAAACAAGTAACAAAGATAAACAAACAATTTAAATTTAAAGAATGTAATAATTACTTAAAATTAGTTATAATTCTTTTACTTGTATATATCAGAATTAATTAAAATGTAATACATATTTTTACGTAAATACTTCCACTATAATATTGGGTTTACCAATTTAAACTAATCTTATGAAAGCTACTAAATATTTATTGATTTTATACTATATTGATTTAGCGTGAAAAACTTATATTATATACTCTCCAGGAAAATAGAAATACTCGAAAAAACAATAATTTAAAAATTGAGTAATTAAAACAAACTATTCAAATAAATTGTTTAACTTTATTTAAAACATTTTTTATTAATAGCCTATTGTGAAAGAATCGTTTTGTTTCATTTGTATTTAAGCTTTTTTTTAATCTTTTTAAAATGATAGTTGTATGAATTAAAATAAAAATAAATATGGATTAAGGTAGCCTATATTATAGAATTTATATACATGAATAAAACATTATTAAAACAAAAATTGTTTACTGTGTAGTAGGACATTGCAACTTACCCGGTTCCTTAATAATCATACATAAAAAATAGATAACAAAAGCGTACAACAAATATTAGCGAATAACACTATAAAAGTACACAGATAGCAAGAATAAAACCAAATTAAGCAGAAACGCAAAAAAACAAGGAATTCGAAAACTTGAAAACTCTGGAAATCACAAATGATTTCACATAAATATTTTCCAATAAATCACCTCTAGAAAAAACATGTCTTCGCAACCAGAAGAATAGAAATCCATTGAAGCGGAGAGACGCAAAAGGCTCTATATATTACAAGTGTGCACTTTCTTATACAAGGATCTTAAACAAGACTTAATGAAAACAATCAACGTCTATATAAAAAACCGATCTAATTGGCCTGAGAAGGAGTAAGTGCATTTTTCAACTGCGTACTTTTCAGCTGAATTGTGTTGGTGAAGGCTTCTTTGTACGAAACGCTACATTAGGTATAGTGCGGTGTTCTTGCTCTCAAAATGTATAACAGGCTATCACTGCATACCAAATTTCGCCCATAAAAACTGAGTGATCAAAGAGAAATATAGGGGTTTTATTTTAAGAGAAACCAAACCTTATACAATTAATATGCGATTGTTTTACAATTGGATTGTTTATAGATAGTAAATTATAAAGACAAAATAGATATAGCGTTCCCTGATAAAACAATGTAAGTAAAGGCATTGTTTCTAATAACAAGACAAAAACAGTAAAATAATTAAATAATATATATACCAATATTACGAATCACAAATCCACATAATCTCTATAACTAATGGGACTAAAATGCACTAATACACCAAACAATGCAGAAGCCATCAGCGTGACAAAAGATTTATTACAAAAAAAGTTTTAAAACAATATTTTATGATAAAAGTCAAGTTCCTTAGAAACAAAATATATATGTTTGAATAAATCTTACAGTGGCAATAATGTTATATAATGACATATTTAATATTAAAATGCATTTTTGGCATCAATGAAGCGAAAATAATAAAACCTATAATCATTAATCCATTTTACAAATTTAATTATATAATGAAAATAGCGGATTTCGATAAGATAAATATTTCAAAATGTCTAGTTTGAACACTTTAATTTGAATCTCTGAATTAATCTCTGAATTGAATCGCGTAATAAGAAATTAGCTTCAATTAGTTACATATATATTAAAGCAAATTCTACACATCATCCGGCCATTCTATACATCATAATGCCATTCTACACATTATCATGCCATTCTATACACATTATCATGCCATTCTATACACATCATCCGGTCATTCTACACATCATCATGCCATTCTACACATCATCCGACCATTCTACACATCATCATGTAATTCTACACATCATCCGGCCATTCTACACATCATCATGCCATTCTACACATCATCCGGTCATTCTACACATCATCATGCCATTCTACACATCATCCGGCCATTCTACACATCATCCGGCCATTCTACACATCATCCGGCCATTCTACACATCATCCGGACATTCTACACATCATCCGGCCATTCCACACATCATCCCGCCATTCTACACATCATCCGGCCATTCTACACATCATCCGGCCATTCTACACATCATCCGGCTTCTCTACACATCATCCGGCCATTCTACACATCATAATGCCATTCTACACATCATCCGACCATTCTACACATCATCCGGCCATTTTACACATCATCCGGCCATTCTACACATCATCCGGCCATTCTACACATCATCCGGCTACTCTACACATCATCATGCCATTCTACACATCATCATGCCATTCTACACATCATAATTCCATTCTACACATCATCCGGCCATTCTACACATTATCCGGCCATTCTACACATCATCATGCCATTCTACACATCATCCGATGCTATTTAAAAATAACATCACCTAAAAACAAATTTCGAAAAATATAGCAAAACCTTATTAGCAGGTTATTAATCTATCTTACATTAATTATCTTTGCATACCGCAGTCTCCATCTTTGCAACCTCTCGAGAGTCATTATATATTTTCAGAATTAGTTTTACATGAAAAATACGGGAAAGTAGGGTCAACACCATTAGCGATTTTAGAAAATCAAAAGTATATTTGGCTCAATATCAAGATGAAGATAAACATCAAGATTTCGGTATAACCATAAATAATACGACATGATAATTTATATATAGTATCAAAGTGGCAAAGTTACAAAGAAAAAAAAAACTATCAAACGTTGTTTAATAAATATCATTTACATTTCTGATAATGACCAATGCTTGATCCAAATATACATTTATCAACATGATTTCCGTCGCGATATCGGCTTTATACCCCCTAAGAAATGTCGCGGTTCTCACCGTATAGTCTTATTTTAAAATCATCACTTTGAGCACAGTATAGGCTACTTATGATTTCTCCTAAATCTTCAATTATGGTGGTGCAGTTGTGCGCGAATTCTGGGATACTTAGTCTTTTGAACATTACTTCCCTGAAAAGTGTCGTCCTCACTTACCGTGGCATAGTTTCCTTGTTTCAAATATGGGTAATCCTAAAGATAAATAAATGCGAAGTTGTAGTCTATAAGAAGTAAAATAAAAACTGGTAATGGGCTTCATTGAGTGCATTTCATACATACATTGCTTGCTACTTTATATAAGTTACATATTATAATATACGTAATGGTATTAATGGTCAGTGTGTTTCTACGTGTTTTATAATCAATAAATATTAACAATATTTTAAGATGTATAAGAAATACTAGCTCGTTTACTAAGCAGCATACTTTAATTTTACTAGTTGATATATAACGAATAGACATCTATAATTTTGAAAAATATACTAAAAACATAAAGTAGCATATTAATAAATCGCTATTATTATCTTGTAAAAGCTTGTATTATCATTTGTACTCACTTGAGATTCGTGTAAATAAAACGTTTGATAAAAAAAAGTAATGTCTGATTGTGACTTGCTGAGTAAGAATAACGAATTTTGATTCTATAGAATTTAAAGAATAGTACAAACTAATAAGTAAAAGATCTGTGACAACTATTGTAAGCTAATCATTGTAATTTTTGTCAATGGCCGTGTTTATTGAGCAGGAAGACATTTTTCGTAAAAAATGTTGACTTCAAAATTAAGTGTAAGTTCCAATTTTCAAGTAGTTACATTTTTAAAGAGCGCGCTGACTACCAATCCGCGACGAAATAAGTATGTCATAATGTGCATATACATCTAATATCTCAAGGTCACTAAAGAGTAGTATTTATAATACATACTAATTCGTTAAAAGTGAGGTACTTGTGATATTCAAAATACTAAAGTGGTTTTCTAGTAGGTTCCATTTGACGTTTTTATATTCTAATCATTTCACATTCATATTGTAAAGGTTATACAATCATATCAAGCCACGTTAACCAATCATATCACGCCACACACCACTCAATCTGGGCATATGCTGTTGACTCACCACCCAGGTAGAGAAGACCAACTCCTGTGTAAGACTGTCGTGATACCAAGCCACCCCGTGCTCTGACGCTTCCCCCGCCCCCCCTTCTGGCGGTGACTCATCGGTATTTGCCTCCTGGAAATGGTGCTCGTCTACCCGAAAGTTGGTGGAGAGCTGGGGGCCTCCCTGGCTGAGGGGGAGGATGGATTCGGACATGCCCACCCCGGCGTCGAGAAGATAGGCCAAGGTTTCGTCGGCTCTTGAAAAAATGGATTCAGACAAGTGGAAATATATAACTGAAGGGTTAATTATAGGCTGGACATCTGCATTTGTTTTATCATAAAGTATAGGCTAAAATCAATATTGTAAATAGATTTTAAAAAAATAAAAAGGTGTACAATATTATTTAATTATTATTTAAATTAGGTGACATAGGCCTACTGTTTCTTAAAAATCCCACCAAATTTTTTTATAAAATAATATGTTATAAAGAAATTGTGAAAATGTTTTATACAAACATCGAGTAAAAATGTCTTCATTCTACAAACAAGTCAATAATCCTACAGAACAAGGTCGCTCGATGCAATGTTTGCATTGGACCAACATTAGATAACGGTATACTGTCTGGTGAGTTATACTTTCTGTGAGTTATATCTACCATTGACATTATACTTCAAATACTAATCATATAATATATCACATAATATAATATAAAACAAAAGTAAACTAATTTACAACAAAATTAATCAACGCACTTTATATGGGTTTTTTTCTTTTTAATAAAATATAAAGTTTTACACAGAATATTTACTGTAAAAAGTTTTTTTTAACTTAGTTATTGTTTACTAATTCGATCCTACTAAAGGAGATTTGAGAGGATAATAACATTGTTCTATTAACAGAGTAATCACGCTGTATTGGGAGAAATAGATTTTTTAAATATTTTAAGAGAGGCAAAAACGAAATATGATTTAGTATAGAGGCCATATGTGTTTTTAATGCGTTTCAACTGAAGAACTCACTTTCACATTATAAATGTAAAAGTTGAAATGTTGTGTTAATTATTGTTGTTTATGTAATATTTCTACCTAAGTATAAATAACAGTTGAATAAACGTATAAAACCTAATTAATACGTAATACAGACAGTACATCGAGTTTAATGATTTTTTTAGCGCATACGAGTCAGGTATACTTTTATTTTATACTTGCCAACCCCTCCCCACTCCCCATACTTGCCACCCCCTCCCCACACTTGCCACCCCCCCCCCCCACTCCCCCTTTAACAAAACAAC
>JAUZND010033526.1:0-22442 GCA_034780555.1 Coelogynopora nodosa
CATGTTTATTATTAAAATTATCCACTATTTGTCTTTGAGATAAATTCGGATTTCCACACATAAGAATTATCTCAACTCGTAGTTCCTTTGACAATACCATGACTTATAATGACTAAATTACGCTGTAAACTGAAGATTATTCAAATTAAAATTTTAATTGATCCAGAATTTCTATACTGAAGATTATTATGACTAAAGTGCGCTGTAAACTGAAGATTATTCAAAATCAAATTTTAATCGATCCAGAATTTCTATACAAAATTTCTATGTATAGATATAACATTGTAATTTTTCCTATGATACATGACTTTATGAACACCCTGTAGTATATTTACGTCATGATGTTTAAAACATTAGTATATTTTATATAATTTCTTAAATCCTAATAATTTTATTTATATTTTTTTAAATATTAATACTAAAGAAACTTATTGTCAAAGTATAAATAATTAATTAATATAAAATAATAAATACATATTAAAAATATATATATTTAAGTAAATTTAAAGATAATAATAAGCTGTAAAGATTATTAACCTTATTTTTAAATGATAAGTAATAATTAGTTTAGATTACTAAAAAAAAATTGGAATAATGAATCAATAAAAAAATATATTAATTATTATATTGTTTAATAGAAAACTAAACTTTATATTTAAAATAATGAACCAATATTTTAACTAAAGTAAAATTAAGATAATAAATAATTTAATAAGTTTTAATATTATTTAAATATACTCTTTAATATATTATATTACATTAATTAATATAATTAATATTTAGTACATTAAAATATTTTATAAATTATTAAGGAGATTAAATTTATTAAAAATATATAACAAGTTAGTAAAACTATAACGGTATTAAATTAATCATTTTTAAAAATAAATTTTAATACAACACATTTTCTAATGAATAAGGAAACATTAGTAGTATATCAGAAAATATACATATGTGTTAGATATATAATTTAAGTTAAATAAGAAATATTGTTCCTTTCTTGACTTAATCTTGATTTGTAAATGTGGAAAATTACTTTCTGCCAAAATGTAAGTGATCTACATTATTTATATAAATTATAGTTTCATAATAAATAATTGGTTAAAATTACGAATAATAACAATAAAAAAAGACAAAATCTGCTGTTAGAAAACATAGGAATACCAACAAAGTTATAGATATTGACAATATTTCAATAAACAAAAAATAGATCAATAATGTAATATAATAAATCTGTTTACCCCTTTTCCAACTCTCTTTTTTATTTCATATTTACTTGTAATATGAGGTTCAACCTCTGCGGTCATTTTTCAACAACAAAACAATATTGAATAAATTTTCAAGAAATAAATTTCTTGGCAAGTTAAACTTCGTTAAGAGGCCTTAGTAACAAACGGTATATGCAAAGTAAAACAAAACGCTCATATGAAGCATAATCACTTTTGTTTAAAACAAATATATCGACTATATTAATATAAAAATGTAAATAAAATTTTAAATAATATATGTACTGTGAAAAGAGTTAGAATATTATTTATAATCTTAATTGTTTTTATTTTATTTTTAGAATTTACTAGTACAAAATTTAAACCGTTTATTTTTACTATGCAATTTGATTTCATTATAAACAAATAAAATGGGCAAACTAAAGTGTTTATTTAGATGAATTCGGTAAGTTTTCGAGAAAATTTATTACAAAATATATTATATTAATAAAAAAATCACATGTTAAAATGGCCAAAATGTTAGTAAATATATATCTTTCGTAAAAATATTTATGAATTTATAAATATTAATTTAACAAAAATACTATTTTTAAAACAAAAGAAATAATAATACGAATGCAATGTGATGGTTTGATAAATACTCATTTACAGTAAATTATAAATTTATATGGTTTTTGAAGAAAGACTCCTCTTTAGTTAGACAATTTTATGGAAACCAAAAATATATTAGATCATACTTATGGCCGAATACAGAATCCTTCCTTACAGCGAAAGGAAGCCTTTACTGTTTGAAGGATTCTGTACATTCGGACGTAAGTTTATATGGTATGAATGAAAGTGAGTCACTTAATACTGGACATGACAAAAATAGATATATCATGGTACAGTATAGTGTATAAAAATGTAAGCAGTTACTGAACTAAACAAAAATATGGAACATTGTAAAATATAATAGGATTAATATGCAAATATAAAGTTAACAGAAACCCATCAGTTGTAGTATATAAAAAAACACTTTTTTTTTATAATGAATTAATGTTAATCAATTTTATAAATTATTTAAAAATATAATAATCTTTACAGGGATCCTTATTTAATTGACAGAATATTTTATATTTTAACATAAAGATTTTAGTATAATATGTAAAGGTGAATTAATAAGCTTATATATTTAATTTTTGGTGATTTGAATGTTTGTAGTAATATAATTTATATTTATATATTGTATATATTTTTAATTTATTAAATTTAGCATAAAAGTTAAAGCAATTTATTGGATTATTAAAGGAAAGATTCAAATAATTTTATCGACAATTTTTTTAAATTTTAGAATAACAGTTCTTCTAAAAGAGAATACACAAAAATTAGTTGTTTGAATGAATTATAATAAAAAATTAATAGATAATAGAAAATGCTAGGCGTTTACAAATATATGTACTGTTATGTTTTAAATCTATTTACTTAGCGCATTTTTAGGATCACACTCAACAAACTTATTTTGGAGTACGCTTAAAATTATTATATTATTAATATATTAATTGATTATAAAAATTAAAATAATGAATTGATTATAGGTTATCTAAACATGTTGTACGAAGAATGTTATACGGTTTGTATAATTTCTTTCAATCATCATTTTCATCATCATTTTTCTAGTAACCGAGCTTGTCGTCAAGCTAGAATTACACTACTTGCCACACAGCATTGTCTTTTCCAAAGCCAATTCGGTCCTCAGATACTGTCCACTTATTGATGTTCTCTATCCAGTTTGTTTTAGTACACTCTCTTCCTTTTTGTCCATTTAATGTGCCTTACAGACAAGTATTTGCGAGTGTGTTATTTTGTCGACAAATGCACACGAACCATTGGAGCTTGCGTTTCTTCACCGTTGGTAATAATGGCTTATATATTTCTAATCTTTTGTAATCTGTTACATGATGGAGGCGTTTGTTCTGTGATCTGTATGGGATATTGAGTAGGCGTCGAAAATGTCTGAATTTTCATTTCGAAATATTTTGTCATTGTCCATGTTTCGCAAACATATATATATTGCAGTTGATACAACTATATCTCCCCGAGAAATCCAACTTTCGTAATTGTTATTGTTACATTAATGTTTTCAATATTTTGATAAGCCTTATAAATGATCCTGTCGCGATCGTTATAATTGAATTTATTCTCGCACTGAGATCTTCCATGATCTGTAATGCTGAACAGACGAATTTCTAAATCATATCAATTAGCTCTCGGTTGGTATTGTGATTTTTCATTGTTGCCGATATGTGTTTTCTCAAAGTCACCAATAATGAATATTTCCATATTCTATTAAACGTGTTTTACTTCTTTATTTTACCCAAGTACTTCACAAAGGGCATTTGCATATTGAAGATTTCTCACTTGTGCATTTTCCTTTCTAAAATCTAGATTATTATTCTGCTAAAACGCCTTCCTATAATTTGTGGTTTTAAACGATTCAGTTAGATTTTTAGAAGTATTGTACTTTACTGGTTTTGTTAATAAGACTGATCGTTCTATGATTCTGACACTTCTTTAGATCTTTTTTTATTGAAAAAAATAGACTAAGAATAGACTATTCTTGCCTTTCTACGCCTCGTAGCATATTTTGTTGATTATTTGGATTACCGTGTACCTTTCTTCCTTAATCAGTTTTGCTGGGATGCTGTCTATTCTTGATGATTTCCGAACTTTCAGCGTCGCAGTCGCTTCTTCTATTTAATCCGTTGTGATACAAATTTTATCTTGATCATCTAAAACCTCGGTATTACTTAACTCGGTCAGGATTGTTCAATATAAGTAGATATTATAGTTGTAAAGCTCTTCGCATTATTCAGACCATCTATATGTTACTGCTTTGTCCTCTTTTAATACCTTACCATCTTTTGTTTCCAATATGTTTAATATTGTTGAGATTCTTTTGTCCTTTTTTTACTGCTTTATGGGATTGCTCGCTGTTGTTATTCCTCAAACGTTTCTCTATTTATTATCCATTGATTAAGTTTTCTTTCTGGTTGAAAATATTTTTTTCAATATATTATTCATTTATCAATAGTTTTCTGCTTCCTGAAGACTTCCTCTTTATTCTATTACATCATACATAGTGATCCATGTTTTCGTGATTGTTTTATTTCCTCTGTTTTCTCAAGTACCTGTAGATTAAACCCATTCATTATTTCCTTAAGGTATGTCAGAAGAAATAAAGGTGTAAATTTTGCTGCAAACTTTGTTTGTAACTACACCTTTATGAGTGGGTCTTTCAAGGCTTTTCTATGTTAAACTTTATCGTTGTGTTTTTTGGCTTTTTGTTTTATCTAAGTTTTATATTTATTGACATTAACACAAGTTTATTATAATTTCCAATGTTTTAACCCTTTCCCTTCGGCCTACGAGCACTGCTCGTAGGTGTCACTTATGTCGTACCAGCGACATACGAGCAACGCTCGTAGTGAATGAAACAGGCACACAGGTATACAGGTTCATTTCTGTTCAGACAATGATAGCCGCTGCCTGATACTTTATGCGGCGACTGCCTAGATTTATCGATTTATAATCTGGCTGAGAGTTAACAACCAATCAACTTGCTTGATTTATTTACAAGGCCAAATTATGGTTGTGAAATTTATTGACAAAAGGACCGTCTATCTTTTGTCTACTAGGAACGTTGCTGAAGCGATTCCAAAGACGCGAAAGAAATCTGGAAATAGAGAGATAACTTACTTAGAGCCTTCGCTTGTTGAGTACTACAACAACGAAATGGACGGTACCGATAAAGTCGACGCGATGCAGCACAACGTCTTCTGCACACAACAAAATTAAATTTGGCATAAAAAGTTGGGATTATATATTCTTCAGCGCCATTGTGTTGTGAAGTTTTTCATCCTTGCACGGCAATTTCATCCAGCACAGATTAAATCAATGACTCTTTCACGTTACACCCTTCGCATCATTGAGAAACTTATACATGCACAAAATGAACCAGCTGTTCCGCGACGTAAGGCAGCGCCAGTACACAGCCTACAAAAAATCCCTGGTACCGAAGGACTCCCAAGACGAACCAGGTGCTGCAAGCAATGTTGGAAAATTGCACCGCCTGGCACCAAACGAGTATGAGAGACGCGTCTACAGTGTGATACTTGCACAGGGAAACCAGCTCTAGATGTGGAATGTTTTGTTCCTTGGCATGCTCCTAAATGACTTGATTTTACGTTGTAAGCTACCAAATTACGGGTAATGAGCAACAATCACCGATTTTACAATAATTACATGTTATATTGCATTTACTTATTTTTTATTACTTATAATACATGTATCACCGATTTTATAATAATTACATGTAATATTACAAATAATAATTGCTTATTTTTAACTATACTTATACCTGACAGAAAGAAATAAATAAAGTAAAAAACAAAATTGAAATATAAAAATCAATTAACCGCTGGTAGAAAATCTGACATGCATTTTAGCCGAAGGGAAAGGGTTAAAATGTATTATATTTTATAATGTGTTGTGTTTCTCCATGACCATCTATAACAAATACAGTTGTTAAATAATTACTTTAATTAAAAATGTCGAAAGTGCTCTCAATACAATATTTTTTATTCCTCAAACTGCGATTATGTCTTTATTATACGTTTCTGTTTTGAATACTCTGATTCAGTTTTATTACATTTATACATATCAGTTTGGCATATTTGACATATTCAATACTTTTTTATCTATTATGTTCGACTGTCTTTACCACCTCTAATTTAGCTTGCACTTTAGTTAATTAGTAATAATTACCGCATCGTTCATTAGTTTTCATTTCACTCGCACTAATCGTTAGTGACAATACTCTAAGGCCTATATGTTATTCTTAAAATAGTGGCCGCATAGCCAATAATTAAATTTGCGCATTGAATTTGAAAATATTATATATCTTTCAATACGTCCGAGCTGTTCAAATGTTTTTTAACACTGACGATAAAAACTTAATATATTTTTGACTACCTCTGGTTTCATTTGCACTTGCGTTAATTAAAAATAATGACCACAGTCCATGCTGTGAATTCCAGTAACACATGCTACGATATGCAATAATTACCGTAAAGTAAAGTAACCTATGATAAGTTATATTTTAATTAGTTTATATTTTTATAAGTTACACTATTTTCGCCAATGTTGACCGCAAAACCTATAATAGTTATTTTGACATGGTTTGTTGAAATACTTTCTATGTTATTATTTTCGAATAATAAAATTAAACAAAATTGCTGTATTGGTAGACCAGAGATAGAGACCATATCCCGGAAACAGTTTTCTCTCTCTCTCTCTTTATCACTCTCGAATAACATCACTTGGAAACTGGTTGAATGAGGCATATTGCCTCTTTGTTTATTTTAAACATACTTATATAATATATATTCTTATACAGATAACAAAATTTATAGCTATGGAATGTGAAACCATGATTCGATGATGGTTCATTAAAAACTGCTCCTTTCAGCCATTATTGTCGCCGATATTTGTTACGTCGGAGGGAAAAATTAATGATGTGGACGCCATGTCGCTCGAGTCATTTAGGGGAACTTACATTTTTACGGTCCTCATGTGCATGTGCTTAGTCAATAGAAATTCTTGAATTCAAGGTTTTCTGGATCCGTATTGTGATGAAATCTCCACTTGAATTTGCATTTTTATCGGAGTTATTCAGTTGTTTTTTTCTTTTAAAATATTACTGGATGTCATATTTAAGGTTATATTTTGAAATGTTGAAATATAGAAAAGGATTAAAAAAATTAATGACTTTCAATTTCATAATTTGATAACAAATTAATGTTTTATTTTAAATGTTTTCCGAATTGCACTATTTGATAACAAAAACCATTTCTTTATTCGTCGGCTGAAGACATTATTCAATATAATAAAATGCGTAGACAATATATGGTGTCGACAATTAGCAAATAACATTGTTCACTTTACTGTAAGTTAATGATCTGTATCATAAAAATTAATCTATTTGTGTTAGCAAAAACTGTAATTAATTTAAGTTTTTATGCCTCGGCAGGTTTTTCCTTTACTCATGTCAAATATCAAATCATATTTGTTATCAAATTATTAAAATTTATATTGATCAATATAATTAGGACAACAACATTCTATTAAAAAATATATAACATTTGTTATCATAAAACAAATTATGAAGCATTGAATCATATATAATTAAATAATTGAAAGATTACAATAAGTTAACAAAAAGTATAACTCGTTTTAATAGGACTTAAAATTTAATTATTGATTGTTTGTATAATAAGTAAGCAATATAGTACTATTTAAACATTACGTCATCAGATAATTTCCTAAATATCCCTCAAATTTATTGTATTACACCATTGTGCGCTCATATTGGGTGCACACATATTGTGCATTTTTCTAACATATTTTAAAATATTGACTAATACTTTCCAAACCGTATAATAAATTTGTTTAATAACAGGTAAATCTTTTCATATATTTTTTATTTGGTAAAATATATGTCAACTCATTTTATTATTAAACTTTATCTTGGTGCAAGTGAAAGTTCTTACGTTCTTACGTACTTATGTGCAAGTGCAACAATTATTTACAGTTGTTCTTATATTTTGTTCTTATAGGAGATCGATGAGTCTTTCATTCAGGACGAGAGAAAGAGCAAGAAGATATTATGCCATGGCCTAATTAGATATACAGTCCAGTACATGAATTACTCAATTCACAGCCTAATATATGGTGGCTGGACATTTTTTCTCTCACAACATTTGATCTTTGGTTAAATGTTCACAGGACATTTGCTCTCTAGATGGATATATCCTTTTCTTCCCATTTTTTTAATTATCAAAATATGGTATGAAAAAATAAAATTTTATGAACAAACTTTTCATAAACATTAAATCAGAGAGTAAAATAATTCAATTTTTTCAAAATAAATAGTTTATTATAATAAATAAATATCAAACAACATAAATATCAAACAACCAAATAAATGTGTAAGATATTGCACGCCTACTGTTTATATTGTGAAACAATATTGCAGGTACATAAACATGTCGTTATGACATATCTTGATTGATTAAGTCACGAAGCATTGATCTACACATCATCAGCGCCCTTGGAACATGAAAGCAACCTGCAAATAAGTTTATCAAATATAGATTGTCAAATTCATTATCAATTATACATTTTATAATGTTAACGCTGTGGGTAAATATTAATTATGGCATACAAAATGTTATGTAATTTTATTGCATTTCTAACGAAAATTGTCATCCGAAAAACTCATTGGTTTAGTATTTAAGTTGATAATACAATTTTAAAATTAGTATTAATTAATGTATTTTGCAATATGTTTAATCATTATTTCAAAAACATGATATGCCAAAAATATTTTATATTACAACATAGTATAGCAAAATTGTAAGATGAATGGTATGATGTGCTTAAACTATCTTTCTGGTGTTCAGAAAATTTATAAATCTCTTTATAAATTCAGTAAATTAAGTCACATAAATCTAATGAGCAATCATAGGTAGCCTATGTGAAATCATTATCATTATATCATATAATATAGAGTACCAACATTTTTTAAGAGTTTGTTCCTTTTTTAATTACTTCTTATTTCGCTTTTAAAATTAAATGGTAAAATATAGAATAATAAATACATATTTTTCATTATATCTATTTTATACGTAATAAAATGCGTAAAATGATTAATATGTTTTAATTATAATATATAAATAAATGTTATTCATCAACATTTTTGGCAAAATAGCCTTCCTTGTAAAATAATTTTATTGTTATATAGTGATAATAGCTATACTAATCATATTTATAATTATATTTACATTCAACGGTGGTATACTATATACTGCAGTGATACCGTATGTGATCACACCCACACACATATAATAGATATATATATATATGAGTAGTATAATAAACATTACATCAAATGAAATATATTTTTTAATTTGTTTAGATTACAAATACTATTAAAAAAATTTCAATTTTGAGAAAAAAATTTTTTTCTTTATATATTGCAATTGGTAATACATTTATATTGTAATAATTAGAACAAAGGGAAATAAACTATGGGCGGGGATTTTTTTAAAATATACTACTAAAGTACAATGAATGTTCGGAACTCTGTTCCTACTTCATCGTGCGTAGAATAAATGAAGAATCCGAGCAGGACGTATAAACTAGTAAGAAGCTGTAGGTAGTCGATGCAATCAATACAATAAGATATGGTAAGTAAATATACCAATTTCGATGAGTAAGTTGCTTCGCTGATGGTGTAATTCGACTGACCAGAAAATTACAGTACTGATGAGTACTCTTGTTCTCGGATTAATCTCACTTACATCATATTACATACACTGAAGCAGGAATAGCGGTATGAAATGTTCTGCACTTTAGTAATATTTAAAAAAAATTGAAAACCACGGGCTTTCCTGATATTTTTCTTATGGGGTTACATTTTATTTTATATGATAATAAAATAACTAATGACATAAAAAATTTAAATGATAAATTTTGATTTTTGTTTTATATTTATTATTTATTATTATATTTATTATTATTATTATTATATTTATTATTGTACAATAATTTTCTTTAAACATATTCAAATTACTTAACTATATTGAACATTTTTCTTAGCTATCTTGTTTCGTTAGTTGTATCATTTTTATCATTTGAATTGTTCTGTTCCATAAAAGTCATAATTTATAAATACTGAGATTTATTAAACAGAAAAACCCATGCAATAATGTGTAATAAATAAATAAATAGGTTTAAATCACATCGTTTATCGATTATAGGCTTATAAAAATAAAATATAGTATTTATATAATAAACTGTTATAATTTTATATGTACTGTTATTAGTTGCGCATAGTAATACTACTTATTTTCCGATTTATATAATATTATTTTCTAAATATTTACACATAACATTACTTTCAAACCATATTTTAACGTTTCAACATTTATATAACTCTCAAATGACGTAAAATAAATCTAATAAAATAAACTTATTCGGAAAATCGTATTTAATAGGCTTAATATTAAATTTTAGATTAATTATATTATACAAAAATAGTAATAGCATAGTTAATTGATATTGTTATTACATACAAATATAAAAAATGAAACAATACTGAGAAGAACTTTATTTAAGAAAAAACCTCTTAAAAATGAACTCTGCTTCTTGTTTAATCAAGTAATTCTCAGGAATGTACATTATTTTATTTTTAATTTCTTTGATATAAAAATAAATAACATTATTATTTAACTATCAAAATTAATTTTTAAAATAATATTATTAATCTAAAAACTAATATTACTCACAAATAATACAGAAATAATAAAAAAAAAAACCATTTTAGGAATAACGATTGTATTAATAATGAAAGTATTGATTTCATTTGAAATATGATCATATTTAGAACAGTCAATCTGATATATAATATTTTTTGGGTAGCCGATATTCTTAAAACAAAAATATTATTGAATTTTAATTTGTGACTAACATAATATTGAAAACAAGGACTACCTTTATAAGGTCCACCTTTCCAGTGTGCAGAAATAGAATTATCATAATTAAGGTAACCATACCATTCTCCGTGGATATTGTCAGAAAACTAAATGTTGAAAAATAGTAAAACATGTATATATATATATATGTATTATGTGAAATATAATTATTTTTTACTAATTATTTTTTTACTACATATGCAATATACAAGGTGTCTGATGAGTAACGCCCCATATTATGAATATATGCGCTGCATTGATTCAATTCACATTATTTTTATGCTTGGCTAAGGGCCTATGCCCACTAAGCGAAGATTTTAGTTCTCACTTAGCTCGACGTTACGTGTCTATTTGTTGTTTCTGCATAATATATAGCCTATTTCAGAGGCGTCGCAAACAACGTTGTATACTTTCAACATCAGTTTCGTCCCGTCGCGTAGCGCTCAGTGTGAATAGTATTTGTAATAGTAAAATGTATTTATTCAACTTCTTGCGGCACGACGCATCGCGCTTGGTGGGCATAGGCCTTAAGGGGTGATAACACTTATTGTATACTGTTATTGCAAAGTATGATTTCAATCGATATAATTGTTTTAAAGTATCATGCATTGTACATTAAAAATATATCAATATGCGGGATGTTACTTATTGGGACACCAGCATATAAAATATACCGAGTGGCGTTAGGTATCGAGAAATACCTTAACAATATACGTATACATGTTAGGTATTTGTCAGATTTCATTTTTAATAATATACTTACTAAATAAATGTTTGATATCAAACAAATAAGGTTTTATATTAAATGTTGTGTTAACTTCACATGTATCAAGTCGTTTATATGTATCATTCGCATTATTATAATTATAAAGGTGAAATAAAATTGTAACAATTAACATTTAACATTTTTTATCAAATCATATAAATGCTCGTAGCTCACTTATTCGACAAATCAATTTCGCGTTGTTCACAAAGTGACTAAGGATTTATTTTAGAGATTACATATATTAAAAACTACGTTATCAATTTTTATTCCCAGTTGTAAATTATACTAAACACATGGAATTCAATGCAAAAATGACAAAAAATAGATAGCTCACATATTCTGTTGGAGTTCATCACAGGAATGTTGTGTTTTATTTATTTTTTTCAAAATGCTAAACTAGTATCACTACATTGGATTATAGACATCGAAATGTTTATTCTGAAGGACACCTTGTAAGCTTTGATCATTCTAAACATTCAAAATTCGATAATCACGTATACTATAGGAAATATAAAAGTAGTAGCCTATGTACTTTTCTATTGGTAGGTTTCATTCATAATTGATTGTATATATTAGTAGTGTTGATTCAAAATTAATATATTTTTATAAGTAGCCAACCTTTTCCTTTGAAAACTGCCAGACTTGCTTGAACATATCGAAGAACGTAGATTCATATGTCATTTTATAGGCCATCAACATAGCAATGAGTGTTTCGCAGTGCGGCCAAAATAGTTTCATACTCCACTCCAGTTGCTGGGGGTCACCGCCATCAGCATCACGAAAAGCAACAACACCCCCACCACCGTATTTCTCCATCCAGCCACGTTTGAAAGCATTTAAGATAAAGACTTTTATGATGTCAGCCTCTTTCTTTCCATGATGGTTGGGATAGAGATTCCGCATTTCCAGCAGCAGCCAGCCGCACTCAATTACATGGCCTATATTAGGATGTATGTACATAATGCAAATATATGTCGTTATATGTCGTTAAATATCTATCTAGATATCAAATATATGTAAATAATGATGTCATTACTTTAGAGATAGCGTAACCTGTACTTTTTCAATAAATATTAGCAAAAAACTAATGTTTTTGGTTGTGCATTATGCTTAATTATAATTTCTTCATTGTTTATAATTAGTAAATAAAAATAATTATTCAAAACCTCTAAAGTCTCGAAACTGTATCGTTGAATTGCAACAATTCAGCATGAGCGATGTTTATACAAATTATATGAATAATTCTTTAGTTTGTTACTATGCTATAATGAACCGAAACTAAAGATTACATTGATAATAATGATTTGAAAATAAGTTATACAACATAGCGATAGATACGTCAGAAATAAATTATTTAAAAGCCTGTTTTTGTAGCCCGAAATTGAGTAAATTGTCATCCGATCTGTGCAAAAATTTGTAAAAAGCCGATTTCATCATATTTTAGTAGGAATAGCTGTCAGTTATTAGCAAAACAATTAAGTTGCGATAGGAGTTGGTCCCAAATATCGGTCAACTCTCACTCAAAATATATTGAGTATGGGCTCAAATAAAATTTAAGTTTAAAGACTAGATGTGATGATTTTTCATCATTATACAATATTATCCTCTTATTTAAGAAGTTACACTTAAAGGAGCAGACAACCTAAAAATCCACTTAACATGAAAACAATTGCTTATTAGTCACAACGTTATATGAGCACTATTAGACATTGATATCATCACTCGTTTAAGAGAAATTTAGATTTCCTAATTTAATCTACTACGTCAAACATATAATGAGTCAAAATCACAGTGGAAGTCTTGATAAAACATTCAAGGTTTTACAGTAAACATCCAGAACAGATGAGGGTTCTTTATAACCAACTTTTAATAATTTTCAAAGATTTCCTCCTAACAAAAAGACTCCGTGATCAGCATGGGTACCTGAAAGCAGTTTCCAAGATGATCACTAAATTTGCTTTAGCTGACCATGTCAATATGCCAAATTTAGACGCGCATGTACTTACAAGAGATGCTAAAACTACCATTGCAGTATCCTCAGGTGTAAGAGGCATTTATGGAATGGAATCACACAACCTGTTATAGAAATTAGCAACTTCCTTAATAATTTTGTGACCAGACAATCGAAGAAACACTTATGAGGAAGGTAAAATCAAATGGAGATTTAACAAAAGGAATGATGCGAAATAAATATTTCGTAAAAGTATGGATTGACACGTTTCACGCCTAAAGTTTCTAGGAGACCTTATGGAAGCTAATAAATAAAGAGGACCCACACTACCCTTGGGGCAAAACGTATGCATACAGACATCAAATATGCATCAGGTTAATTTATGAATGTTTCTCGACCCATAATCATTTTACAAAGATAGGCATCTGTTTAATTTATTCATAATAACAAAGTGCAAGCAGCAACCCTTATTCCAATCAACATTTTTATAAATTTTGTGTTTATATATGCTTACAATATCTGTCAATTTTTTATTAACCATTACATCAAGCCAAAAAATACAGAACGATCTCGATGGTGAGTCCCCTATAAAACATGAAAACATTAAAAAAAATCTGGCTAACCTTCAGAAGAAAGTGAAAGTAGGGGACAAGAAGGTCGACATCGAAAATACCCTACTCTTCAACAGATTGATTATCATGACAGATAGGGATTAACACATTGAATACACATTCTCTTATGAACTGACTGCTGTTCCAACATCTCTATTCACTATGCATGGATCGTATGATGAGTAAGCCCCTAAAACATGAATTTGGCAATATGTTCAAGGAAACATTAACAAAACTTGACATGGGCATGAACAGTAAGATGTATGTTGTTGATGGCGGATGGCTAAAGGTAAAGTAGAACAGTGGTGCAACCAGAATCCCCATAGTTTATACCTACGCCAGGTACGATCAGGCTAAATTCAAGGATGTTACTGTATTTTTTTATGTCTACGGGAAGAATCAGAAACAAAAGATCATGAACATATGCAGTAGATGGCTGAGAAGAAGATTTTTCCAGACTTAAGAATAACACCAGAATTGAGTGTGTCCTGTGACACAGAAGTTTTACTTGAAAATTAGAGAAACAAAAGATCTCTAATCGTGATGATTTTTTCAGAGATGGCAAGCCACAATATAATTGTACATCAAGCAGAATATGATGATGAAACCCTCATGTAAAGACAGCAATTGACTTGGTTAAAAGTGTGAATACCCTGTTGTTGTTGTTGTTGCTCAATACAATGATATATTGTTCTTTCTTTGCTATCATCGACCAAGTGATTGTTGTAATTTGTACCTACAATGACACTTTAAGGGTCTTTATGACATCTCTACCATATATATATTAGCGACCGGGAAGAGTTCCTTTTCAAGTATGGTTGATCTACACTAAATGTGCCATCTACAAGCGCACTTTTCCTTTCATCATCATCACCGGATTCAAAGATCATACTTCACCTGATTCAGCAATTCGAACAGCTGGATTAAAAACAATGCAGATGACATATGGCTGTGGCGACACTTCTCTCGAAAGGGCTCGATATCTGACATTTCAAAGGTCAAGCAACCAAAGGCAAAATCGATCCACCAACTGCAAAAGCAACAGCACAATATTTTCTTTGCGTTCATCTCCAAATTGCAGTATGGAAACATCTTAATATCTCCATTCTGGATCCTGTTGAAAGACGATAGGAGTTAGATAGCAAGACAAAATTAAGACGAAAGCTGTTCTGACATTTCCCTGATAATATCCTTAGAGGCATTTGCTGCAACTGTAAGGAGGGGGAGCAACAGTATATATATCTGCATGCAAGCTGGCATGTCATGCGTTTTTGCATGTGGTGTGTGCTGTCGTCATAGTAATGAACGTAAGTAATTCAATAAACCTTGTCTGACATGTAAAAAAATATAACATATATCGTATTCATTAACTTAGTAGCGGAAATTTAAATAAACAGAAAACACTTAGATGAAAGTTCACTTATATGACAAATCGGAAATATTTAAAACAATATAAAATTAAAAGGACACTGCAAGTGAAAACCAATACTTTTAAAAATAATTGTATTTGTCAAAAAAAATGTTACATTTTTATACGAAATGTCATTTTAAAATATGAAATTGTGTGTTTTACGTTCTCAGATATTTATATTATTTTATTTGAAATTTTTTAATATTGTTCGTATAATCTAAATTAAACTATAATTTTACCGACAACAAAGAACGATTTTTATGAATGCAATTTATTTTTGGTTAATTATAGTGAAATAAATCAGTAGTGTAGAATATAATAAATAAATATAGAAGCACCTCATTGTATATAGTTTGAGTGGCAAATTGACTTTAAAATAGTCGAACAAAAATGATGGAAGCATTTGTTCAAAAAAATCACTAAGTAAGTTATTAATTGATTTGTCATAATCATCATGACCAATATTACTTAACCAGTTATTAATTGATACCAAATCTTCACGCACTTTTTTGGGGTCAATGACTTTTGAATCCCCACCCCCGTCCCCCAAAAAAAGGTTTCCTCAACCCATATCGCACTTGACTTTTTGTGGTTATAACTGACACTCATACAGACCAAAATCAGTTGAAATCGGCATCTTGCCAATTATGTTATAGTTGAATTTTGATTTCGGAAACTATTGTATAAATAGTTTTATCATGGATAACTGTCAAACTAACTTCAAATTATGCATTCAAAGGAACTCTACATTAATTGTTTTTTTGTTTTTTTTACGTTTTAAATTATTTATTTGGGTCTGTTCACAAAAGTTAAATCTATTTGCTGTAGCCTTTAATTACCGTTTCAATTATCGATTTTATGCAGCAAATTATATTTTATTAAAGTTTACCTCTGCGGAATTATCGCAGTTATCATCGTCATATGAAGATATTTAATGCTCCCTCTGGTATAATGTATACAATATGGGCTAATAAACAAAATGCACACATCTAATTCTCTATTCCAAAATATAGGTTCCTTTTGTTTTTACTATATTGTGCAATCATTTTGGCAATTTGTCCGATTATGTCAACAGTGTAATTGGTCAACTGTTATCAAAGTTATTTTCAAAATATTTAATAAAAATAAAAATATGAACCATATAAAACTGATTAGTCAAAGTTGAGTTCTACATAGAATGTAAAATTAATGGCAGTATCTAGAAAATAAATATAAGAAAATACAGGTTCTAGAAAGTTACCTTTATATCAACAAGCATCCAATATACTAGACTAAAACAAATTCAACAAATCCAAGCATTACGTGTACAAATTTCAGCAGACCTAGAACATGATAAAAATGCTAAGTCATGCTTGTGGGACATTGTAAGTTAGAACAGGAAAGATAAAAAACAGACCACAAATTAAAAAATCCATAAGTCAGTATATGTTAGGCCTAGGACCCAACACATAATATTTTGTAAAAATATTTATTGAAACAACATGATCATTAGCCGTTGGGAAGATCATCGTTGGTAATGTTTACAAAACTCAGGTTTTTATGTGTTAGGTTGACCATTTAACGACGGCACACAGTATTATTAAATTATTATTACACTATTTTTACACTATTATTACATTAATATTAAGGTTTGTTATAATTTTTAATTGCATTACTCACCTGGATTAACGAGACGCCCTTCTACGCTATTTATTTCTTGCCCACTTGGAGTAACTATCTCAAATACTTCAGTTTCACTTCGCTACATATAACAAAATGAAATAATGAAATGGAATTAAAAATAGATATAACAGAGTAGAATTCAATTACACTGTTCGTGCATTGTCATATTAGCAACAACAAAAAATTCTACCGTTTCTTACTTTATGATACTAAACACAAATTGAATGTTTTTATTTGAATATTGGATTAACATAGATATCGATTTTTCGTATATCTTACTCGTAGAAAGAGAATGGAAATCCATATGTATGACTATATACAATATATATGCAAGGTAGCCTATATATTGTATAAGCTTATAAGAGAAATAAATGATAACTTAAACTTATAACAGAAAACTGGGCTCCGGAATATTCATATGCTAACTGCTATACTATATTATTAATGCCTGAATTGTACATGCAAGATCATGACCTTTGGAATTTCACATGTACAGTATATGGCAAGAACAGAATGACCATTCTACTGATTGCTATTTCTGTTAGACATCAGTTGGAGGTGGAAGAATGAAGTTAAGTTATCTAGATTTGTCTTCCAGTACCAATTACACACTGACAGTGAAACTATACCAATTCCAAAGTTCTCTACAATTTCTTCAGAATAAATATCAGACAGCAGCTGTAAACGATTTGGCCTTAGTAAACCCACAGTTAAGGAATTTCGGAAAATACTTAGATAAATTGGTGCTTTAGAAGAGGAGGTAACTTATCGCCTTTGTGAGAAACAGATGTGATGATTTCGTAATAACATAAAACTACGACTTTTCAAATCGACTACTGAAACCATCTACAAATACGAGCTGAGAGCATTCCGATGTTAAAAACTAGAAAAAACATCATTGATGCATCACATCGGAAACTCCTTCGTTATGCGCTCGGTATACAATACCCAGTCACAATCAATAACACAGAACTTAAAACCCGAACACATAATATCAAATTATATTACGTTGCATCCATGTGTAACCATGTGTACTATGTATATATATATACTATACTACGTATTACATTGTGCACGTACTTGAAATATGTGGATCCATGTACTACACATCGTCCTTTTTAAAAAATAATAACGCACTTGGATTAATAAAGGCTTTCTGTGACAACTATTAATCAAATGACTTGATGTTATTCTTTGATGGTTCCATTATAGGTTTAAAGGGCGCACATCTGACGACGGAGGGTTCAATATCTCCTATATTATAGGAGTTATCTCAGTATATTATAACTCCTAACAATAATGCACATCTATCTGTCTCAAAAGTCATGAAAGACTTAAGATACGTACAATGAATAAAAATAGAAAAGTGTGAACTAATTTCAAGGTAAGCTGATGTTAACTTATTTATTTTTCTGAGACATGTGATTATTAATCCAAAACATTTGATATGATGACTTTTTTTCTGTCTTAAAATGCTTCAATTATACTAATATGAGTCAAATTAGAAAGCAATATTCAAAATCCATGTTTGCATTGTATTGTCCTTTTTCATGCTCAAAGTAATTAAGACAAATACACTCGTATTGAATGGAACAGACGCAATCGTTTATCATTGGACAAGATAATGTTGTAAATCAGCGGCTTATTCAAAATGAAAATGGCATTCTTCTTTTGCATTTGAAACTTGGTATTTTAAAACAGTCTGTTAAATACTTTAAAAATGAGAATGTACATTTTGTCATTGACGAATTATTTCCTAGGACATCAACACATAAATTAACCGATGGAATTATTACTGGACCACAAGTATATATAATTGCAACTGGACCTGAAGAGAATGCTTGTCTGAAAGAAATTGTTGACTCATTTAGACTTGTATTGGTCCCAAAAAGTGATGCACCAGTTGTTCAGAATAGACAAATGGTGAACACAATTATCCCTAAAGAAAATGTTACTGGACAATAATTGTACATTGAGTTAATGATATTTATAAAACTGTTTTTATATATACATTCAACAAATTGTCATTTTCATATTTCATATACTTTTACTTTGTTTTGTACCAACCTAATTATTACGGAGCAATTGGTCTAGGTTATGAATATAATAATGTATATATATATAATTAAATATTAAAAGTTCAAATTCAAACAATGTCGAAACAGTCTATAATATTAGAGAAATGGTTGCATATTTTAATTCAGTGGCTTTAATTATGGTGTTGACAAATAAATTGGCTTTGTTTACAGAAAAAAGTGATAAATGCATGAATAGGTATATAATTGATTTATATATGTAGCCAATATATTTAATTTATCAGTGTAAATTTTTGGTTTAGTTAGATATACTAAAAAATTGTAAATAATAAAATCTAAATTGACATATATACACATACATTTCAACTAACTTTTAGGGTTGATTGAATATTATATGTTGTTGTAACCTTCCAGTTTGCAATAAAATATGTTATAGTATACTACTACAACTGTATTATTATAGCCTTATCCGATCTGAAGAAAATTACAAAATTAATTCGATATATGGACATCATTACATGCTATAAATGATAATATTTTATATAATCGAAAAATTGAAAACGATTTTTGATTTATGTTTCGAATTTGGTTTGTATTTTATTATATGTTTTAATTAGTTAAGTTAAATTATACTAAATGTATTATTTATCTTTAATTAATAATTTTAGTTAATAACATGTTTTAGTTAATTCATGTTTTAGTTAATTAATGCTTTAGTTAATTAATGTTTAGTTGATTAATGTTTTGGTTAATACATGTTTTGGTTAAGTAATGTGTTGGTTAATTAATGTTTTAGTTAATCAATGTTTTGATTTATTAATGTTTTAGTTAATTAATTAATTAATTATTTAGTTTAATTCCTTTAAAAATAAAAATATAAAATGGGTAAAATATCTAAAATATTTAAAAACAAAATACCTAAAAAGGCTTAAAAGATAAAAATTGAAGATAATTAATGTAACACAATCATTTAAGCAAGATAATTTCGTTAGTAGGCTAAGAAGAATAGTAAAGTATGTATTTATTAAGTTTGAATATTATGAAAAAGGCTTACATTTGCATTCAAATTTAATAACAAAGTTTCAACTACTTTGATAATTAATCGGCTTGTATGGAGGTAACACTTTATTTTATAATTATAAAGTGATATATTCAAAGTAAATAATATTTTATAATTTTCAAGATTTCCATTCAATAAAGCTATGTTTTAGTAAAGACAAATAAAATTTGACGTAGCCTTATGTAACCTGTCTCATACAGACCTGAACATGCCGAAAACACTCATCCATCCAGTTGTAACACTGTAGTTGATAGGTATCCTTCATTTCAGGACAGATAACAAAAAGTTCTCGCATTACAAACAGCATCATCATTGGAACCGCTAAATTGCTCATTGCTGGGAGGCCCGGAAGTTTTGGAAGTCCAAGATCTTCATCAGAGACTGTTGTCCAGTGAAGAAGCAAATTTAATACTGATATGGCTTCGTTCTAGTAGAAAATAGATTATATTAGTATATTATAGGTAGCTGAATTCAAAGTATAAGTTATATTGAAATTTTGATAATTCATGTCTACTAAATAATTAAATTTTTAAATAAATAGTTATGGTTAATGCTTTCTGTCATTTTGAAAATAGTTTTAAACAAAATGACCATGACTTAGTTAAGATCACAGTTTTAAAAATTATACATGATACTTTATATATTTATGAATAATTATTTAATATTATAATTTGTCGCGAACATAACATTATACTTATTTAGCATGTTTTTATCAACTTTTCAGAAGAGTCAACTAAAGATTTCAATAATATAATATGTTGCTATATGTACTTTTTTAAATTCATAAAACGTTTTGAATTTAGCTTGTTTATCTTTTGGACAGTGGAGTGTAGATATCACCATGCTTATAGTCGATTTAATAAAACAAAAGTAATTTTCGCCAAGAAATTTAGTTTTGTCAGTATAGCCTATATGTTATGTTTCCCGCGAATTGTTACGCATGTCATTACATAATTATAATTTATAGTAATATTTAATTACAAAAGTATAGTAAATGCAATGACGATATTTTCCACAAAAAAGCTATGGTACGCATTTGTGCGCTCCTCATTATTACAACGGCAATGAATTGTGTGAATTGAAATGATAGAAAATTCCATTGCAATTAAAAAAATTTATAGGAACATAACAAATCAATATTTATAAATTGAATTGTAATGACAGATATTTGTGATTTCCAGATAAATATTTACATTACGGGGAAAAACGTACACATTGCAATGACATAAATGCGTATTAAAACTGTTATGGTAAATAATGTTCAGCATAGTTTCTTTGAAGCAGATATTGCTAATAATTAAGCAATAATATTTTCGTTATTACGTGACATGTCCTGTTTTTTCACCTTCTAATTTTTAGATTGTGAAGAACGAAAATAAAAAAAACTAATTGTGATACTAATTATTCTATTTCAATTAATAATGCACTAAGCATGCCACCTATGGTATTAACTAGATTTTAATAATAAGTCATAACTATGTATAACTAACTTTGTACTTCTCTTCTCCTATTGCCTGGTTCATCTCGCACATAGCCATTACATAGAAGCACTCTGAGAAAATCTTTCGCTGCAGAGTCACTGGTGTGCCATCTTCGGTTACAGAGAAGAAGCATCTTCCTGTTGCAGCATCACGGCATTTCGTCATCAGAAATTCTGCTCCTGTTCATGGACAATCGGATACATTGGCTAATAAATATTTATCAGCGTTTTAAACAAGGTTATAGTTTTACAGTTTTTAATCAAATGTCCTGCGAAATTAGTAGTAGGCCTATACTGAAAATGATAATTATAAAGAAAGTAGAATCCAATTACTAGTATTGAATTTGTTTTGTTACATGATTGTTTTGCAAAAAATGTATTGACATACGTAGTTGTATCTAATCATTAAATTATATTAAGTGTAATGGACATATTTAATACGAAATTTTGATTTAAATTACTGCACAAATAATAAAAAAGTAGTAAATATAAATTATATTCATCCAATTTATGCAGTTAAATATCCAGAAATTACATGAAGATATATGATACAGCTACATGTATGTTCTACAATTTTACTAACGGATTAATAAGTAAACTAACAAATTAACATAAATTAAAAGCATTTTAATACCCTACCCACCCTACCCCCCTACTCCCCTACCCC